>JAPMOB010245851.1:0-10518 GCA_029875015.1 Lepomis gibbosus
CACACACACACACACACACACACACACACACACACACACACACACACACACAAATGGAATTCAGCCATCATTCTTTTTTTTACACCTGTGCTTATCTCTCTGTGACATGTCAACATTTCTCCTGTGAAAAAAACAAAAATCTCTTTTAGTGTACTGATTTGCCACTGTCCAGCAATGCTGTTCAAACTATTAGTGAGCAGCAGAAGTAATTTGTTACATTAATCTTCTCTGTTCCCTTTCTTGCTTTGTTACCCAGCCCAGCCCTGTCAAAGGCGCCTTTAAACAACTCCAAAACCTCCAGACCCATATGTCGAATTTTCTGTATTTAACACATAGAAATAGAAAATGAGATATCACAAGCAGCCAGCCTACAGTTCTATTTACTGACCATCAACAGCTAGCTCTAACGTTAGCTCTAATGTTAGCCCCAGTGAACGGTTCACACACCCTAAATAATACCCAGCTGACTCTGAATAGGCCTGTCAGTGATTCCAGCATTAGCATTTAAGCTCAGGAGGCACAACATGTAAATAAGACATTACAAAATTGGACAGAAGATGTATTGGTACTCTTTTGGCAGAGGTTAGCTGCAACTTGACACCTCCAGCTCCTGCACCAAACTAACACATCTGGGACTAGTCTGTCCAACTATCCTGGCAGGAACCCCCAAAGTAGGTCAGCTTGTTAAAAGTAAAGGAGCGTTAACTGTAAGGTAATTAATAAATTTGAAATTGTAATTCTGTCTAATACTGCTACAGACAAGTCAAAGAGCAGGAGTTGTTTTTGTCCACTGAGGACCCAATTGTTTATAGTTGTTTTTATCGTAATGTTTGATTCATCAGGCGAAGGAATTACCAAGTGACGTTAGTGTATCTATTATATAAACTGTATCTAAATAGTGTATCTATTTTACCACTATGATCAGTTTTACCTCACGGCCTTACATTGAGAAACAGACAAACGGTGCACTGAAACAACTCAGGGTTGCATAATCACATTCCTGTTAATAAGAGGTGTTTTATCTACTGATAAATCCACTGCAGCAGTGACTGTCATGACCCAGTAAGATTAGGTTTGCTCATATCTGATGACAGTGAAACCACTGTGCTTTAAATGAGTGGTGCATAGCTAGCAGAATTGTTTGTGGTTCCCCACACCTCTGGTCAAGATTCAAAAGCTTCAAAGAAAAACACTGATTCTTCTGGATGACCTCCGGTGATTTTGTTTATGTTCCAGATTTATTTTGACATTATTTATGGTGCGCCATCTGACTGAAACACCAGAGGAGCAGGTGGTGTTTTCCACTGCTGTGTACTTTATGAAGAAGCCTTTCACTGTAGAAATTATTAAATGGAGCACCAGAAAACAAACAAATACATTAGTCTAACTTCCGAGGAAAACTGCATTCATTAATTTAAAAATGCATCCACTATTATAATTACCTTGACCGAACTATTGCATTTGTTTATTCACACAAATGTTTCTGAATCAAAGGCAAGTTGCTGGCTACAGAAATCCCACCTTCCTGTAACCACACCTTCTGCTTCAAGGTCATGAAATCAGTTCCATCGCTCAGCTCCACTCAGTTCTGGTATTTATTTCATGGTTCTACCTTGAACGATGGCAAAGATATCCTTGTGGGTGTACAGTAACTGCATACACAAGATGTCTTCACAGTAGCTGTAAAACGGAAAGATTATGGCTGCAAATGTAAGAATTTGATACCAGTATGGGTCACATTCAGCAGCCAAGTGACAGTCTGCTTTCTCAAAGCTCGACTTTTGGGAGGACTTTCATTTGCACTGACATTTAGGACAGAATAGGGTGACATTTGAGTTGTGAGTGTATGTGGGACGTGGGTCAGACATAAATGTATCAGATGGCTTGGATGGAATTAAGCAGGACTGGTTTAAAAACTGCTTAATAGTTGCATCAAGAGTCTAATTTATTCATTACTGAGCCAAACACAAGAACATACAGTATGTGTGATAAATGGAACTACTGAGTCTATTTTTCATTATCATCAAACCACCAGGATTTTATTTCAGTAGTGGGAATGATTCATGCTCACACTTACCTTTCCTTGTCACCAACATGGTGTAAGTACTTCAAGATATGCAAATCAATTCCGTTATAAGAGAAACTCCTCAGCGATGAAATCTGAGTTAAACATGCATACATTATGGATGTCTTTCTTGTTCCAGCCTACAAACTCCCCAACAGCAGCTGCATCAAAAAACTAATCACAGCCTTGTTCATTACTGTTGTGTTTGGCAACTTCGCTGCATGTTCGACCGGCAACAGACAGTCAAGAGCCAAGTGGAATTACATATCTGACCGTGTGGTCACACTCACAAAAATACCACACGCTTCTCATATGACCTGAGCTATTTCCCAACAAGTAACTTTACACTGAGGATGTGGCAATCTGAAACTCCAAAATATAAAGCTGTCATATGTAAAAAATGTATACATATAATATTCCAAAGTTCAACTGAAACTAAAATACACAAAATTCAAATGCATTTGTGTTTAATCATAAACAGCAGAGCAGCAGAAGTTACAACTGGTGAAACTGAAAATGATGAACACGCTAGTAATTTGTAAAAACACTAGTTGTATATAACCAATATCTGCAGTAATTATCTTATTTTTTAACATTGACTGGATGGAGTATTTATCAGTTAGAGTCACACAGAAATTGAAATTGTGTTGGACTCGCTTGTGTTGTAATTCTTTTCAGTATTTTTAAAAAAAAAATTGACATGCTGTATGTGTTGTGAAGACGTTTTCTTCATTTACTTGTGTTTTGTCTGTTTGCATGAGTTGAGGTTGCAGTATGCTGAGCTCCAGCCCCATCTTCCATAAGTTGAACAAGGCCTCTGGATTTTATTCCTGCACTGTCGTTTCCCTGGAAATCCCAGGAAAGGATCTCTGCATGATCGCAAGAATAATTACAATGACTTTTTAATGCACATACAGCAAGTGACTGTATTAAGATTAGACATATTATATATATATGTGAATTAAATTTTATTTCTACACAAAATGTTTAAGCATGTACTCTCCTCAAGAATATCTACAATAAAGTCAGATACATTTAGCATTAAGTAAGAAGAATGTTTATTAGTGCTTGATTGAGAAAAGGCTCTGTTTGTTTGGATGAGACAGAAACATTTTATTTTTGTCTGACAATAATAAACAGACCGCCCGGTATGTCAGCATGTGGTCTCAGAGCGAGGAAGCTTATTCACCGCTCCGTCTACCTGAGCCGGCCATGACATGTCAGGTAATAATCGTTTTCACTGCAGACCCAAACAAAATGGATTTCCCCCACAAAGAAGTTTTTTGTCCTCTCTCACACACTTCTCCCTCTCCCTATCCTTTTCTTTATCCTTCTCACTGCTCCTATTTGGCTCAGAGAGAAAGATCACTGATGACACATTCATTAGCAATGATATTAGGGAAGCGAGGAATAGCAGTTAGCTGTGATGCTAACTATGTTGGCAATGCAACATCATTATCTTTTCCTCTGTGTGTGTATGTGTGTGAGCGAGCGTGTGGGTGTTACTGAGAGTCTTATCAGTGGAAACAGACTTGGACGTGAGCAGTGTGGCGAGCAGGAGGAGGATGTGGAGGGAGGGGTTGGAGGGGGGATGAGAAGTAGAAAAGCAACAGTGAAATTGAAGCATAAGAACAGAAATAGGAGACTGGAAGCAGGCAGATATGGGGAGATGGATGATAGACACATGGTGGATGTCAAAAAGGTATAATGCGTTGTGAATGTGGAGAACATGAGATACAAGGCAAAAAAGGAAGGCAAGTGGGAGGGAAACAGGGAGCAAACTGGGACGTGATCCGGGTGGAAAGTGGGAGGAGAGGGAGGGACTGGGAGGAAGACAACAGAAGTTGGGTGAGGGAGAAGATGCCTAAAAGGTGCTAAAAAAGACTGGGCAGGACAAGGGAAACATGCTTCAGAAAACATGCTTCAGAGGGTGAGCAGATGGCACTAATCTTTCACTTTTCGCTCGGGGTATTGTCATGATGGGTTAGATTGGCCTGAAGACAATAATATACATAATGTCCAGTATACACTGAACATATGTACACAAATATGGTGGCTGCTTGAAATTACATGAAGCAATTTGTCTATTGCACTGTATTCAACATTTTATTTATGTACCAGAATTTTACCAAAAAAGTAAAAAAAATGTCCTATGATGCACTCAGATTCTCACAATGGAACAATGTGCAATTCAACAATAGTGACAGGCCGAGTCCCTCAGGAAAACATCATTAACTTCCCCCAGTGCAATTTGTGTCCACAGCACTGGTACTTCAATATCCACAAAAAGAAATGTTACAGTTCTGTGGTACTGAACGGGTTCATGATTCCATGTTCAAACAGCCTGAAGCCTGAAACATGTTTCTGTGTCTGCGAGTCAGAAATACATTTGTGAGTACAATGTGCAGACAAGTGTTCTGTTCCAAACAGCAAGTGTGAAAAACACTTGCACATCTATCTTATCCAGGTGCTGAGTCCAAACAAACTGTAACTGTGATTAATGTCTCCCACTGGACTCCACTGGACACTGTCATCTGCTCCCAGTGAAATTTATTCTCTATTACATGAAGAATGGCATAATGTTTTAAGAACCAATTAGCACCTGGACAAACAGGTTCAGGTGTGTGTCAGCAAGATATTACCCATTAAGTGTTACAGCCAACAGGACAAGTGCACACATCTAGGACTGACTTATACTAATGACTGCCAATAATACATCTCAGATTAATGAACAAATATGACATAATGTCCAGTCAGGGAAACAAAATAATCTCCACTTAATATAATATCAGAGGACAGTCTAGACCTACTCTTTTATGAAAAGCAATAAACTGACATAACTGTTGTTGTGTTTAGGTGCCATATAAACAATATTGAATTGAATTGAAGTAATGTTTACTCGCTTTGGTCATTTGTCACTGAATTCACTGATTTTTTTTGCAGTTTTATGTTAAGCACGTACAAATACATCAGAGGCAAGCTGCATTTTATGTATGAAATGTGCTATCCCTGTCCCTGTTGCTTGGTCTAAGATGTATACCATGTAAGTGCAGCATCCCTGTGTCGTTAATTGTGTGGGATACTATTATGTGGCATGTTATTGCAAGCTTATTATTACAGGATAAAAAGAAGAAATGCAAATAATATAATAGCAACAAATTGCAAAAAATCCTAACCTCAGTGCTACCTGCCCTTCCCTGCTCAAACAATCACCATCTGTTTGTCAGCTCCTCTGCAAGTGTGTGTTATCCAATAATCTGTTTCCTGTGTTCATGTGCAAAAATGCTGTTGTATCTTGACAGAACCATGTTTCAGGCTTGACACAAGGACTTCCACAGACCTTCAGTACAGGCAGAAATGTGGATTTACACATGGTCACTGGGAGGTGTTTCTCTCCTTTACCTCCACAGCAACAGTTGAGCCCTATCAACTAGCAGTGACAAGCAGTAAAAATCTCTCTGAGCTGGATGTAAATCTTCAACATGGCACAGATGCACACAAACACAATGTGTTTTTTCTCTGTGATACCATCAGAGAGAAAAGGGGCATTATCAGCGTTTTGCCCTACAAACAGACTGCAGCTACGCAGCGCCCTGAGGGCACTGCAAACACACATTGCCTCACTCAGAAGGCACAGCAGGCAGCCAGAGCCAGTGTGTGTGAAGTCCAACAGAAAGTCACAACAAAAACCGGGACATGAAAAGAGAGGTGAGGAGAAGGGAGATGAAAAAGAATGCCTACTTTTTTTTTAATGAGTGGGACTGAGATAAGGTGGAGTGGGATATTTTAGAAGAGATTGACAGCAAAGTAGAAAAGAGATTAAGAATAATCATATCTGGAAGGGAAATACAGAGTGTGTGCCTGGCAGAATGATAGCTGGAAATAAATGAAAGAGAGGGCGGAAGGAAGAGATTGTGTTTGTGTGTGAAAATGGAAACAACCCTGCAAGGTGGAGGGAGAGAGATGGAGTGAGTGTGGGAATTGAGAGATATGGAGATATGACAGGAGAGGCCTTGCTAAAATCAATACAGCCATGACTGGAGAGAGATAAAGTGGATTGATGAAGAAGTGGGGCAGAGGAGGAGACTGAACAGTGACAATAAAGCTGAAAGAAGGGCACAGGAGGCAGGGGAAGGGGTGAGAGAGAGGGAACGGGAGGGTGATAAGGAGAAAAAGAGAGAGAGAGAGAGTGTGATGAATATAAGAGAGCGCAAGATGATGTGAGAGGAGCTGTTGTTTGTCCTCAGGCTGCTCTCTTCGAGGAAGGACAAGGATGTGGGGGTGGTTAGCAACATTTACTGACACAAACTGTGAGTGTGTGTGTGTATGTGTGTGTTCATTTTTCACAGCAACCAGCCACCAATACATTATATAAGAAAGATCAAAACAGAAGAAACCATGGCAACTATAATCCAACAGCCACTTGCTTCACACACATAGATTTAACACACAATATAAGGTGTGACAGCACAATTACAGATGCTAACTACCTTTTCAGATATCAAAAAAAATCTGTATTTAAGAATCCACACATGATGTTATTTTTTACTGCCACAAGGGGAGAAGAGCTTGCAGCCTAGGGAAGAGATGTTTTTGTTATCGTGCCACCGCAGACTACAAGGCTCTTAGTCAGAATATTCCTGATGGGAGCCCAGACAGTGACAGGCATAGCTTCCGGGAGATGAGCATATTTCAGGCCTGAAACAGAGGCATGATGGACAGAAAATCAGGGCATCTGGGTCAAATGACTCCCTCGCTTCCAAAAACTCAGGCACGAGCCTGTCTGGATCCCCAGCTTAGGAGAGGATGAGAGGGATAAATGAGGTAGCTCCAGAGAATGCCGTTTCACTAGCTACAGCTTAAAAGCTCATTTACATCTGTTTCACCCTCACACAGGGCTAAACTGGGCCTTGGATGGCCTAAATACCAGTTACCCCACCTGTCTTTACTCTTCTAGACCAGCAAACCTGATCACTTAATGTTTGCTCTAAGCAGGGTCTGAAATGAGAAAGAAACAGCTACACATGGAATTCAATAATTGATTAATGTCTTCTGTGGAAAAATACTTTTTGCCCCTCCCATCTCCCACTTTAGCTATATAGTTAAGCTATAACAGTATAGAACCAAGATGAATCTAACGTCATAACTACATAGCTGTCCGCTACTTCAGCACCACGGACAGTGACATAAATTTATCAAGACACAGCACACAAAACAACAGATCTCTGGTGTTGGACTGCTTTGAAATGAACTCTGGAGCAGCTCATTTCTGGTGTGAACACCTGACCAATCACAGGAAGCTATTAATTTATGTGTGATTTACAGTACAAATTTATTATTACTGTACTATTTAACATGTTATAGTATCAGAATATGTTTTATTACCAAGTAGGTTTTCACTGTTCACCACTTTGCCTTGGTGTTGGGTAGCGACATAAAATGAACAAAGTAAGGTGGAAATGAAAAGAAAGAAAAAATACTCCAACAGTCAAGAACAGAAACGCATGTGTCGTAAGGCAAGCTCAGCGAGGACAGCAACCTCCCATGAAGCAGAGAGGCTCGCTTGATCTTGATTTTCAGTATGAATATAGATAATAGAAAAATCACAATCAAAATATGTAAGAGCTACTGTTAAAGACTATAACAACAAATACATACAACATATAATATTAAGAGACTAATTATTATAATATGTAATAGGCTTTTTATTGTTAAATAATGTATTAAAGGTACCTTTTGATATATTGAACTTTTTTACATAGGATTTATTTATATAAATTAATTAATTTATGAGGATATCCATATGGATTCTGTAAATACAAGCTGCTTTTATGATAGGCCTTTACTAGACATTTGCACAGGCCATTTTTTGCATTTTTTGCAATTGTGGACCACTTCCTTCGCTGGTCCACTTTGTATGAGCAATGCAAACAAGTCGTGGTATGACCTTGACATTCAACTCTTTCATACCCACTGTTTTACAAGACGTTCATGTGTATAACCCTTTAAAGTCTGCTGATATGGGCTACAGACCAACACAAACATGAACAGAGCTCCATACACATATGGAACACCGTCACCATGTACGATACCTAGGTGGAAATTTGTTGCCTTTTACACACCGACGTTATGACCAATAATCAAGCAACATTTCCTCCACATGACTTTGGTTTAAAAATTTGGGACTGCTTGAGTTTTGCATTTGTGAACAGAAACCATAACAGATGGAAAATTAAAACAAGGTATCATCCTCACAATGGGTCGATTCAGGAACCGGACCTTTAGGTGTGAACCCAACCTGACCTATTCAACTAAACAATCCCTCTGCCCCTGCACTCTCTATGCTACCATTCTATATAACAGGAAAGGGCCACTGTAACTTGCTAGACAGTTCAATGAATGTCTGTACTTGTTTGCTCATAACATTCCCAACCATCAACAAACCATTGCCACATTGTATCAAAAACACTGTGGTATTTGATTTTCTAGCAGTTTCCCTTTAGCCCCCTAACAGCTATTAGCGGAGAGACTGATGAATGACAATTATGACAAATATCCTGTGCGTGAGATTAGTCCATGATCATGCCTCTAACACAGCAAGAGTTTTTGAGGGTCTTTTAGTTTCAGACTAAGAAAATGTAATCTTAGCTGCTTCTTGATTTTCATGTCGACTCTAATGGTCAGGAGTCCTGTGGGGTCCTGAGGGCCCTCTCACTGAAATAAGGAAATTACTGCTTGAAAATGGAGTCAGCTAGCAGATCCAGTGAGGCATTTTATTATGCAATAATTAAAACTTCACTATCAAATCTAAAAATCACTTGAGGCCACTGCAGAGAGGAGTGCAGCAGATTGCTGTCTGCTTTGCAGAAGTATAAAGCAATAAAGTACGTTAACAAAACTGTGTTGTATACTTAAATGTGTGATAGTTGTGGTGTCATGGTTTTAGAGAAGTAAAAGACAAATTTCCACTAAGGTGGACAATAAAGTCTAATAAAAAAGTACTGTACTTTGCATTTTAATGCAGTATTTTCACTTTCTGCTACTTTATAATATCGATTCCACCACACTTCAGAAGGATATATTGTACTTTTTAACTCCACTACATTTATTTGATAACTTGAGTTACAAGTTACTTTAGAGATTTATTAATGCATTAATGACATAATCAAATTTTTTATGATGTATTGACAATACAACTGACAATACTGCTTCAATACAGCCGCCATCATTATTGTACCTAAAAAGTCTGCAATCAGAAAGACTACTCCCCTGTGGCACTCACCCCCCTCCTGATGAAGTGCTTTGAGAAACTGGTTCTTCAGCACATAAAGAACAACATCCCAGCCAGCCTGTGGACCCTCACCAGTTTGCTTTCAGAACAAACAGATCAACAGAGGATGCCATCTCCACTGCCCTCCACACACCTTGAGAAAAACAACACCTACATTAGAATGCTGTTTGTGGATTTCAGCTTAGCATTCAACACAATCTCCCCATGAAACTGATCAGCAAACTCAGCACTCTGGGTTTAAATACAACACTCTGCAACTGGATTTTGGACTCACAAACAGACACCAGTCAGCTCGAAGTGGTGGACAAACCTCCTCCACTCTAGTGCTCAACACGGCGCTCCCAGGGCTGTGTGCTCAGCCCCCTCTTGTTCACGCTGTATACCCGCGACTGCATCCCTTGACATGAAGAGACACCACTATCATTGACCGAATTTCAAACAACGATGAGACTTCATATCTGGAGGAAATTCATAGTCTTGTAGAGTGGTACTCAGAGAACAAACAATGCTCAACGTCAGCAAAAGCTGAGCTCATCATTGATTTTAGGAAAAAGGAGATAAAGACACACATTCCTGTCTACATCAGACATGGTTGTCATACATTTACATTACATTTACTCATTTGGCAGACGCTTTTATCCAAAGCGACTTACATTTGAGGAACAACTTACAAGTATCAACAGAGCATTAAATACAGATCTAACAACTGACAATACATACTAGTAAGAGCAGCAATAAATCCTAGTAAGAGCTCATAGTACATACATCTTCACTCTGGTTAAGAAAGCTCAGAAATTATATTTCTATAGGAAGCTTAAGAAGTCCAAATTTCTGCGCCAAGTTCTTGTCAGCTTTTACAGATGAGCAATAGAAAGCATCCTGACTGGAAACATCTGTTTATCATTTTCTTATAATTGATTCTGTATTAATGTATATTGCTTTGTAGCAGAAGGGAGTTACCTACCTACCTATTAAGATTGGATTAATCGCTTCCTGGACTTCATAAGCTATCCAGCAGTTTTAAGTAATTAATATGAGCCCCACCTTTAGCAGCTGCAGCATTAACAAATATAATAATAATGATAATAATAATAATAATAATAATAATAATAATAATAATAATAAGAAGAAGAAGAAGAAGAAGAAGAAGAAGAAGAAGAAG
>JAPMOB010245853.1:0-24186 GCA_029875015.1 Lepomis gibbosus
AGTAGCTCGAATTTTTATCTCTGTTTGGTAGCGTTTCTGATTCATTTATCTATGGCCGGAGCCTGTGTGGGCGTTTGGCTGATAGGATGTTAACTTGCCAGCACTGCTATTTGCCTCAAACTGGAAAAGCAGACTCTCACTCACACACACACACACACACACACACACACACACAGGCTGACGATACAATATGTACTGGGACACCTACAGCGGACAATATACAGAACTATCTTAAAGAAATACACACACACAAACAGACAATGTGGTTCAACTGTAGTTATTGTCGGTTTGCTTGTTATGTAACAGGGCTGCAGTCATTAAATTAAACAGCCAGGTGGCACGGAAAGGAGCCAGGCAACTATCAAGGCAGACAGGAAAATATTCTCCAGGAAGACTGACAGATGGAGAAAGTAGCAGAGAAAGAAGCAGGTAGGAGGAAAGAGAAACAGACCGGAAGATAAATAGAGGGCTGGAAGAGAAGCTACAGCAAACACACAGACACACTGAATGATAGCTAATTTATTCACCCGGGAGGAAACTAACTAGTTAGTTGGTTTAAGTCTAATGGGATTTGTTATTGCGGGATAAGATTACCAGGCTTATCCTGTAAGGCTCAGAATGCTCATAATACTTCTGGATGTCACATTTTATACTTTTTTTTTTCTTTCTTTCTATATTTTTAATACACATTTGCTAGATTTTACATCATACTTTCTCATGGAAAATCTCCTCTGACTCACTACTTAACCCCCATGCTGACACATAAAAAGCACACAGGGAATCCCCATTGGTAAATACGGGTGTGAGGTGACCAGTTGCCATGGCAGCAGCGACCTGTCCATTCATTCATAGATTTCTTTGCAGTGTTGTTGCTTTTATGCACTCTTCAGTCTGTTTAAAACAGCACCCATTGCTAAATTAACATTGTGTTACGTATAAGCAGATCATCCAAGACAATATGATTTCATGAATCTAATTTGAACTCCTTTTGGCATTGTAGAGAATTCATAAAAATATGTGCGGCCATGTGTGTCTGTATTTTTTATTTTTCTTCACAGTCTCTTCCACTATAATGGGTTTTATAATGGTGGTTATATTTAACCGATAAAGGGATGGCCCACTCTAAAAGAGGACATTTCATTTCAGAGGAGTCACAGAGCCACACACACACACACACACACACATACACACACAAAAGAAAAAAAGAAGCAAGATAGGATCTTCTCTGACTCATTTTTCTGTATCTCATCCCACACCACAGGGTATTTCTCTCCCCCATCCTGCACACACACATACACACATGCACAGAGGGAATCCCTATTGGTAAAGATGGTGTCAGGTGAACAGTTTCCATGGCAGCAGCTACCTACATACATACATTCATAGCCGCTCTGTCGCCTGAATGAACAAACATGAATGAGAAAAAACAGGTGAATGGAGGAAGTCGATGAATAGAAAAGGGGTTGACAGAGAGGATGAATGAGTGAAGGAGCCATACCACGTTTCATTTAACCAGAGCAGTTAACAGAGAGAGGGACACCAAACCACAGCTTGTCTTCTGGTGGTTTTTCTGTCTCTCTGTGCTGAACACTATGTGAAGGTGATCAGGTCAGATTTGTATGCTCAGGAGTTGTTATTCTATCTGCATCAGTTGCTATGGTGACAGTGTAGGGGTATGTATGTATGTATGCAAGTATGTTCGGTGCTAACCGTTGTGATTTTCCAAAACAGAATCATAAAGCATGCGGCAGTCTAAATCAAGACAAAGCTCATTTTTATTTATTTATTTAGAGAAACAAAAGACTCTTGGCAAAAGGGTTTCATTAATGTAAGCAATCATTCATGATTTTGCACAGGATTTTGTTATTTTTGTATATGATGACATCTTATCATGCATTGTTGCACTTCGGCCATGGCCACTGACCACAATTATAACAAGAAGCTGTGTTCAGTCATCCATTTTTAAAGGGACCATACAGTAAATTAAAGGGGCTATTTGTAGATTCCGACACAGAGAACTACACAATTGAACTAATCCATGCTTGCTGCAACACTACTTTAACTGCATTTAGCTGGCTTTTTAATACATTTGTGTATCTTTCAATGTCAGCATATCTAAATATGTTGAATGTAGGGCTGGGGTTATTCACATCGATTACGTAAATATGTCGACTTGCATTATGTGCGTTGCTAAGCTTTGCTGAATCCGGTGTTAGCAGGGATTCCCCTGGACAACGTGCTGCTCTGTGAGCTCTGTGAACTGGAAATAGCTTCACTGCTGCACAACTGCTGTCCACAAATGCGTATGAAGCAGCATGAGTACGTGAAGTGAAAGTATCCTAGAGCACTTTGTCCAGACGGCAGCACCGCAAATCATGTATACTTTCTCCACACAAGCACGGCACATTATCAGCACGAGGACACGTAGTCTGTTAAAAGTATTTTCTAAGTATTTCTTTATCACCTTCATGTTAAAAGTAATTTCTGCCCCGCTGCTGTCATGGTGACGTAACGTTACACCATGTGTCATCTAACGTTCAGCCGTTTCATATTTTCTGTTTATTTAACAGCCACATTTGAGCAAGAAATCAGCTGAATCTAACATTACAGACAACAAAAACAGCATGGTTCGAATTACGGGTGGGATTGGGGGAGTTTGACAATTAAGGCGTGGCTCTCTACAATAAGCATGACATTTGTGTTCACTCTGGAAACTTTAAATGATAGAAATTAGGAAACAGAGATGACTGCAGACATTATTTTATGATAGTGTCTTTGGTTACGGTTCAACATTGTGTGGGTCTGTTTTGAGCGGTCATGATGGTCTGCTGTTGTGGGTCTGACTTTCTCTCAGTTTTGCTCTAGAATACTTGGTGACCTCTGACTACAAAAGTTGAAACAAATCCATGTCAGAAACATTTAAAGTTTTAAGTAAATGGCCTATATGTCTGTTATTGTTATTATTATCACAACACATCAGTGACGAGGAAATTGGATTCATTTTAAGATATGCTGCTATTGTCATTTTTCTAATGTGCTTCATCAGGATCATTGAATAAAATATTTTAATTAGACATGTTTTTGATATTTATTTTGGATACATTGGTATGTTAATTTAGTATTAAGCAACTTTTTCTTTAGAATACACAAAATTAGTCGTTAGACTAAAAAAAAGTTAGATTAATCGTTGTGTACAGACCTAATTGAATGATAACAAAAAAGGTTAGTGCGCTAGATTGTGTCTAGAGCGAAACTGCCAGAAAAGTCAGACCCACAAAAATATTATTAACTATAAATGATAATGTTGCCACACTTTAGTATAAAAGTTAAGCCACATAAAGTAAAATTACTGTAACTTAGCCTGTATTTCTCCTTCTTGAAAGAGTAATAATGATTACTCAGGCTGACAAAACAGTTTGTTTCAAGTTAACTAGCGTACTGTACCAAAGTATGAATGACAGTAAACACCGCTTACATTTTGTTCCTATTCTTTGTGTTTAATTTTAGATAATGCTGTCCAGTCAGTCAGTCATCTTTTATAGTTGCTTACCCATGCACAGTCGCTGGGGGCTGGAGCCAATCCCAGCTGGCATAGGGTGAGAGGGAGGTACACCCTGGACAGGTCGCCAGTCCATCACAGGGCAATAATGCTATACATTTATTTATTTACATATTTACTAACTTGTTTTTGTCTCCTTCCCAAAAATTGTCCATCAGATGTACTGATCAGTGAGGTCTAGAATCTGTTTCTGTCACCTTTTCCTGTGGTGAAAACTGAATTTCAAACCTCCTTTTTAGTACCACTTATTCAAATGATTCCACACCAATGTAGCCAAAATCACTAAATGTAAAACAGAAAAGAAAAAGAGAAAGAAAGGCAGGATGACTATGGGGACAGGCTATTGGTAGAAAATATTAAAACCACCATTCTTTGGTAAGGTTTGGTATTTCCTTCCTTCTTCATTTCCTCACAGCCATTATTATACATCCATCCCTATGCATCAACATGTTTATCCATCAAACGTTTGTTCATCCTTCTCTCTGTTTTTCTTCTCTCGTGCTTAATTTATTTTTTTTAAATGTCATCCATTTAATAAGAAAAGGAAGGAAGGAAGAAATATTACTGTAAATATACTGTAATCGACATTGATAGAAATGCTATACTTTTCGTGACGCATTTATGTGTTGGGCAACAGAAAGCTTCCTCCCTCTTACTTCTTCTAATGGTCAGTGTGTTTGCGTGTGTGTGTTTCAGTGTGTGATTCCACAGTTAGCGTGTGAACAGTGCTGCACAAAAATGTCCCAGTTACATGTTTATGTGAAAACAGCAGCGTCAATAGTATGAAAGAAAACCTTTTTGTAGCGAAATTAAATTACTTACTCAAAAATTGTAATTTCTCGACTTTCATTCTGGTTTATTTTCTGCATCTATAGATGCTGAAATTCATTCATTTATTTGTGACTGTTTATAATCTTTGCAACGTGGCAGCTCTAAAAAGAAGCAAATGCTTATTCTAAAGGTCCAAAACCTGAAGTTACATTTTATGATTTAAAGTTTTTGACTTGCTGTGACTCAATGTATGACAAAAACATTAGACTAATAGACCTTTAAATAGATTAACTCAAAGAGAAAGCGCAACCACACATCTTCGTGAAACAGGTGATGCTAGAAGTTCGGTTCTGTGTTTATGTGTTATAGTTCAACAAATTTGGATTCAGAATTGCAATTATTTATTTCACCTAATCTAATCCTTTCAATCACAATGCACTAAACTTTAACAGCTATGGTTAATTGACATTGTTCTGGCAGCCTGACAGAATAATCACATTGTTGACATTGATGTTTTCTGACATGGAGCAGGTAATCGGTTTTCGCTCTTCTTGCTGTTTTCTGTCCAAAAACGCGGCCCTTTTTGTCAACAGAGACCATCTGGCGGGCCGCCATTTTGGTGAGGTCAGCGTAGGCAATAAGTGTCGTTTCTGTTGTCAGATTGAAGTAGACAAGAAGAGTTTGCTTTGGTGGACGCGGTGTTTATCGGCCTCTGCAGGCGACCCGTAAGAGCTAACCAGACATGCAAGATATCAATCGATTCGTCTCTTTAATACAGAGAGAAAGAACCCACTTACAGCCCTGTAGGATGTTCTGTTCTCAAGCTGTGGCCTGTAAAGCATGGGAGTACTTTTGGTCAAAGGAATATTGACTTTTGGAAGCTTTCTGTTATTTGGAACGTGGTTGTATGGAGAGAAATAATGTTTTGAAGATAACTCCCAATAAAAGTGAGCATATAAACATAAAATATGGCCAAAACATAGATATTCACCTGATTATTTTTTGAAAGATGTTGTATATCAGTTTCTTTTCACACTCAAAGCTGTTGTATTAGAAGATATGCAGGTGCATTATAATCTATCTTATGATGTTTTGACAGTTTATTGCATTAAAATATAGTTTTTTTCACCAGGCGAGGATGAAAATATATTTTTTCTGTATTGCACCTCCATTTAGCCTGTAATGGTAAAATAAATATGTTACACATATTGGATTTATATTCTTAGCTTCTGACTTTTCAAAGGAGACCAGAATTTTGCATCTTTTGGGTATGTTATTTTAGGCGTTTTTTTACTGGAAATAGGTACCAGGGACCATGTGGTTAAGCATTCACGTGTGTGTGATGGAGTTACTGCACGAATACACACACCTAGGTTTCTCCACTCTTTAGAATTTCTGTCCCCACTTTTTTCTTCCGTTTGATATGTTTTGCTCTTCTCGTCTTTGAGGCTCTTTGTAGTAACCTATTAATAAATTACAACTTATGTATGTTCTGCTTCATAATAATTTTCTTCTTAAATAAATCAACTCTGAAGCCCTTTTTCTTTAAGTAGGAACCACACAGGACACTGAAGTGTATTTCTGAAATGAAGTCTAAAATCCTCACCTTCCGCTCCATCTTTCCGGGAGGAAGCTGTCCGGCTGCTGGAACACCTCTGGGTCACGGTGGACAGAGTGGCTGATATAGATCACACCATAATCCTTTGGGACATTAAACCCTGCGAGGGTGGAGTCCTATACACACACAGAGAGGGACATTACATCACATTACATTCACGTCTCTTTCTCTGTTTCTGGATTGTAAAGAAAGTCAGTTTTGTGGTGATTTCAATACATTTTCCTGAAGCCTTTGAGGCCTCAGTTTAAATGATGAGCGAATAAACAAAGCTTGCAAAATATTATGAAATTAAGTTTGAAATATGTAACGGTTTGAGAGTGGAATGAACACCCAACTGGACAATGCAAAAGGGCTTGTATTCACGTCTATGACACCTATGTATTTTACTGGACTTTAAAGCAGATTTGTGTCATTGCACCCAACTGGGAACACTGAAATGATGCAACTTTGAGAACATGCTATTAATACCCCTTTGAACCAACATGAATGGGAGACTTCTTTAACGCTGATGTTTGGTTCGTATGAAAATTACATTTACATTTCATGAGTTGGTTTTTCACAAAGCCACCCACCTTGGGGCAAAAATACCACTTAACCAATTGTTACCCTTTTAATTCATCTTTTCACTTCATCCATTAGTAGCTGCACTAATGGACTGCCACAGAACATGATCACTGTTTCTCTTTCCTCTCCCCTCTTCCTCATTTTTCTCTCTGCCTCTCTGCTGGAGCGGAAAATCTTTTAAAAATCCCTTTCTTTCTCCAGGTTCTCACTGAGAGATGTCACTGCCCTTGCCGACTTCATTCTCTCTCCCTCTTGCTCTCAGACACACACACACAAAGTTGCTAAAACTATTGCATATTTTAGTTCCACCTGGATGGAGGCCCTACTTTTTCCACCTGATTGTGAATACTAATATTTTCTCTCTTTCTTACACGCCCACCTGCACACATAAACATCTCATCAACCCCAGATGCAGCACTTCCCTCTAGCTTTTCTTTTCATTAGCAGTGTGTTGGAGGTTTTACAAAAGGTACTGCCAAGGGAAGAATCTACTGTCACTCTTTCAGATTTTGTTCCTTAAACATCACTGTGGTTTCATTATTTTGATACATGTTTCATTACAGTCATTATAAGATTGAACTTAAAAAGTATGAGACGTAATCACTTCTACTAAATATTTTTAAACACAAATATTCAACTAGTCAACTTGAGCCAGTATAGATATTTTATTCTCTTTCCTTCTCTAATAATAACAAATATATCTAATATTTCTTTTTTTTCCATTTTTGTTTCATTGTTTCATGACCTTCATGGCTTTAAAAAAAACATGTGTCAGACACATATATTCATTGAGTTATTTTTCTTCTCTAAAATTCTCCCACACGTCATGAACCCGGGTCCTGCTGACGCCAACAGCAATCGAAGAGTGCTGGTGCGTTTCCCAAAAGTGACAAATGACTTTCCACTCGGCTTCACAGTGTAACCAGCACACATCACTCCCACCGCCAACCCTGACATCCCACCCCAGCTCCCTTCCTTCCGGGGGAGCGGAGCCAATTGATCACAGAAACGAATCAATGCCTCTGATTGGGCTGTTGCATAAGGCTGTTGTAACAAATAAAGTTGGCGTACAGAATAAAAGATGATTTTGTGTATAGCACGCAGATTTACAGTATAGGTTATAGACCAGAATAGTTAGAATAGTCTACACAGATAGAAACTAAATGATAGATGAAGTGATGGCTGCATGAACTAATTTATTATAAATAAGATGTGTGCAAAATAACATGCAATGAGACAGACCTTTAATAAATGCAGTAAATTTTAAGTTGAATGCCTCTGTAATTAGTCTAATGATGTTTCATGTGTCATGTTGCATTTAAAACATACAGTATATGCTGCTCAAATACTGATAGTTACACCTCTGTTAAAGTGGTAATCAGTGTACTTACTGTTGCAACACTGCAAATGTCTTTAATGCTTCAAGTCTCAAAAATAAAGAGGTTGTTACAGGACGTTTACCAACAGTAGCTGAGAGACACTTGCAAAATCATGAGTCTGCAACTGATTGACCAAACTGGTATTTAGTACAGGGCTAGTTTAATACACTGTAAGGTGTTTGTGTAACTTACAATGCAATCATCTACAGTAATATGTCGCCATCTAGAGGAAAGGAGTGCAACACAGAAAATGGCCAAAAGAAAATAATCCTGGCCTGTGTCACTTTTTGAAGACTGCTGGAATATAAATACATACAGCATTACAAATCCTTCAGCTCAAGTGTACAGAAATGGGTGACATTTTATGCAAGTTACCCTACATTAGTTAAACCTTGACATTCTTAGTTATAACAGTTTGTCCATTTAACAGCCTTGTTAAAACATCCACATGAAAACATTTGCATGAACTAATCCCCATAGTTTATAGGACGCAAAACCAGTCTCCAGTTTGTCATATTTTCTTTACTGAAAATTGTACTCCATACAGAAAAGGCAAAAAAACAGCTAATGTGCAAGTTCTTGTAGTTGTTATGGGTAATCTTCATGTGACTTATAATGTTTATAATCCAGGGATTCGCATCTTATTCTATGTTTTGCACTCATTGTTCAGATTTTCTAGACAACTGTATCTACTATGTGCCAAAATGTGAAGCATAAAATGTTTAAATGACTCCCATTTGATTTCGGTTACTACACAATAGCTCAGTGCTTTCCATCTGCTGGAAACCATTAAAATAATAAATCCTGATCTTCAAATTTTTGTGAGTTTATGTGTGTCCAGAGACCAGTGCTATTTATAGTTATAATGGCTTTAGAAAATTCAGAACACTGGAAGATAAATGCTGAATACTGATTCTGAACTACATAAAAATCAATAGGACGCAAAACCAGTCCCCAGGTGAATACTCTTACCTGACTAGCTATTCTGCGTCCACCAATGAAAGGAGGCCAAAGTCTCTGCACCTCCAGCAGCACTCTGTGCAGGTATTTAGGGTCTCCCATTGCTTGCTGGCGCATCTTCTCATGGACATGGAGAAAGATTTTTGATTGTTAATTTTATTTAAAGCAGAAAGAAATAGGCACATTTCACTTTACAGGTAATACCAATGTCCATCACAGTGTTTTTATCAGGATAAGTGCTGATCTAAGAATGCAAAAAGCTGGAGCATTTAATGGACTGGAGTGCGATTTTACAATTAATTTAACTGAATTATCTTTTAGGTAGGCTGTGTATAAACCTTGGATCTCACCACAATTTGTACTACTTTTACTGCTTACACAATTTCTGTGCACTGAACACGATTTTCTTTCAGTCACATCTTTCAGTCATTTTGTCTCATCATGTCTCACCTGTTTGTTTCCATCAAGGGCCAGTGTGAAGGAAGTGAGCAGCGATGCCAGGGCTTTGGGGATCAGAGCTGAGATGAACAGCAGGAGATGCTGTGAGGCAGAGCTGGAGTCGGGAAGTGGCAAGGAACCAAGTGAGCCGACAAAACTGAAGAGATCCAACAAGGGAGAGAGGAGACAGCAAGAATTAGATGTCATGTTCAAGAGATCATTACTTATTAATAGCAGGTAACTATAAACAAACCAACAAAAAGATCAACAGCCTCTACTAGCCTCTGATTTATGTCATTATTCTACTATACTTCTACCAGCAGTGTGTTTGAACTCCTGTGTGTGTGTGTGTGTGTGTTTGTGTGTCCGACAGAGAAAGACACAGAGAGAGACAGAGATACAGACACATATGCAGCCTCACCCCTGTTTGTCATTCTTCAGTTTGTCTTTGATAATGTCCATCAGTTTGTCTCTGGCGTCCAGAGCAGTGGAGAAACCCGAAGACCACAGAGGAACCTTCACGTTCACCGGAGCAGAGATCAGACCTGCAATGTCAGACGACGAGTTGTTCAAAAAATGGTCAGAGATGGTTAAAACCACACAAACCGTTTATTGAACTGAAATGAATGTGGAAGTTTTGCAATGCAGTATTGCAGAACAACAAAACTGTCTCATTACATATGTCTGCAACAGTGTCTTAATTGTCTTACAAAAGCAGTCCTCCATTTCAAAACAAGACAAATTTACATGGATTCTTTGTGGGGTGTTTCTGTATAGTAACATAAATCAAATAAGGCTGCTTAGGAAGGCATTGCACTCATGCATCCATACTTGGCTGTGTACTTGTGTAAAGAAAAAAGAAAAAAAGGCATGAGTTGTGGTTTTGTGTGTGTGTGTGTGTGTGTGTGTGTGTGTGTGTGCGTTCCTACCATGCCAGTGCTGTGTACAAAGCTGCACAATGTCCTGGTACAGTTCAGGCTGCTCCTCTGCACGTACGTTCAGAAAAAGGCCCAATACCAATTCTGTCCCCAGACGCTTAAAGGCAGAGTATACACACTCTGGCTGACCGCTACACACACACACAAACCACACATCACACATTTATTAGTTGCATACATTAACTAACTTATGTGTAAGTCATGTGTGGCTGCTCCAACTTTTCTCCATTGTGTACACTAACACAGTGAAACATCATCTCCACCCCTGTTTTCATGCCACTGCTGATATTGTTTTTCCAAATGTCTTTTAATTTTTAGTTTTACAGCTTGTGACACAACTTGTAATCCTGCTTTGTACATCACTTTGGACAAAAATATCAGCCAAAATAATAAATGTACATGCTTAGAGTGCTGGAGGTTTATATTAATTGTTACCTGTGAGAGAGGTCCTTTAGACAGCGCTCACATACACTGTGGAGAGAAAGAGGTAGAGACACACACACACACAAACACAGTCACTTCAGTCTCAAGATGAAGTCATTCAAAAAATATGTCCTGGCAGTGCATATTGCTACATTCTGTACGTTATAATAACATAATCAGCGTTCACTTGCTATTCCAGAATTTATTTCACCACATTAAACACAGTATAATTATTGTAGGGATTCGTGGGTTCAGGGAAACAGACAGCTGGTCAGCTCTTGCTCAAGAAACCTTTGACATGGATGGACGCATTACAACTGTTTGAGCAAAGGCTTTGCTGTTGTGTCACAAATGTCCATGCCACCATTTTCTGTGCCATCACAAATATCCATTGAACCAGAGGCTCTAAATACACAACTAGTGAAAAAAAGAGCCTGTCAGCGAAGTACTACCTGACTATACAGGTCATAAAATACATATTAGCACAAACTTCAGTCGAAGGCATCCACGACAAAACTATTCTAATAACACTCCTCTCCTCACCTGGCGATATAATCACTTGATGATTCCAGACAACTTCCTGTGAACAGGCTGGTGAGAGACAGACGGAGGAGACATGCCTCCTCACCTAAAACACACAAATACATAAGTCACTTACGTTATATTTGCAGAGCTGAATTTAAACACATTTCTACAGTTAGGATCTTGTATTACAAAGGTGTTGGGTTTAAATTGCTGTGAGTGGCTGCCTTTTGGAAAGTATTAGAATTTTTTGTTTTAGTGTATTCGTTCTAATATTTGCCACACCTTCTGTTCTGTTTAGTGCATGCATGTGTTTACCGTTAGTGGTGACAACAGTGTCCCCATAAATGTTGGTCATCAGGTCAGTTGGATCCTTCAGAAACAAACTGGACTTCTCTGAAACACACAATGTAAACATTATTACAAACACATACACACAACACACATATATGCATACTGTTCACATACTCAGAACATATCCATGTCAGGGTTTAATTCTGCCTGCAGGTTTATGTGTCCTACAAACAAAGCAGGCTAGCGGAGCGGATACTGAGGATGCTTCTGTGGAAGTGTAACAGTTACGGCGTAACAAGATAGCAGAATTCAATAATGTAAATGAATCCTCTTCTCAAATCCGAATGACTGAAGGAAACAAAAAAATGAAGAAAATAAAATAAAAATTAGAAATATTTATAATAAATCTAAATGGATTGCAGTTTATGTTCTAACAAAGACTCCTTTAGGATATGGTTTATTTCACCATGCCTGACATCTGCTTGAAATACAAAATTCATCATCTGTAAAGCCTAGTTAATTGTCTGTTTTGTAATAATGTTCTTTTATGTCTCAATTCACTCTGCTACTATTTTTTTATGATGGGAATTTCATCAAATGAGATTTTCTTGTTCACAAATACAATAAAACATAATGTATAAGGAATTTGGCAAATTTAGTGAAAAAGGGCATACAACATGTTTATATTCCTTAGACTACGGTACAGGGATTGAAAAACAAATATTGTTGTGGTTGTGGTACAGAAAGTCAGGCACAATATTGGCACAAATATCTAACATCTTCAAATAGGCAACATTAGTCTTTAAAAGCTGTGTCTAACGAAGTTACATTGTACTGTAAGAACTTTATGCTTTTGTATAGTTCTTCTTAAACATATTTTAATATTTTTATCTTGTGTTGACATCACAATATGGGAAATAATCATAAAGTTATCACACTGTGAAGTATTAATAGTGCTGCTTTTACAGCTGCGTTTAAAAGGGTGGATAACTATAATAAAACTAAAATAGAACCTCATCACAGTAAGGTCCTCCCTCCCCCCTCTCCAGCAACATCAGGAGTATCTCCTGTGACAGATCAGACTAATGTCAGGGTGAATATTTACTCCATACAAAGGGAATTTTCCTTTTGTTCCTTTGCCAGAGAGCAAAATCTAGCTAATCGTCCTGAGGCAAAGGAGATAAGGTCACTATGAGGTCACTAGAACCTACAAACACCAACTTCCCTGTAGGGCTGGGTGATATGGCCAAAAATGTTATCAGAATAAAAACATTTCGTATCAAGTTTAAAGGCAGATTTTTGCTCCTGAGTGAAAATTGAAGAAACCAGACAGTTAGTTGTGTGGTTAAACTTATCTTTATGGTCAGAATGTGACAAACACTCAATGCCAAACAGTGGATCACTTCACAATTCTGAGGTGGAACATTCAAAACTATCTTTTTCAACAAATATGATTAGTTCTTTTTTTTCAGGCCTCTTTTCAACAAAATAAATATTTTTATAGAGTGCTAAATTTGTTCGTGATTCAAATGAATTAAAGAAAATATTTATATATTGATCATTTATTATATTGTTATTGAGGAAAATTATATTGCGATAATTATCATTGTTGTTTTATTGCCCAGCCCTACTTCCCCATAAGAACAGATGGCAGGTCAAATTAAACAAAAAAGGTATCACATCTAATAAAGTCACCAATTAACTCTCACGCAGACTATAAAATCTATAAGTCACCATTAGAATTTTATTGGCCTCTCTTTTGCTGGGAACAAAACATGTACTTTGAGCTGAACTGTGACTGTAGCGCGCACACTAACACACACGCTCCTACACACAGCCGCGCACAAACATACCACACAGCAGCTCTCTCGCTCCCTGCACGGAGCAGATGAAGGCGGTCGGTCTGTTCAGCAGGCGGCACTGAAACACCCTGCTCCGGTGTTTCTCGATCCTCTGCCGGCAGAAGCTCACCGGGTCCCGGTAAAAATCCAGCGACTTGTCCCCGAGCACCGACACGCCTGCATTTCCTGGTAGTTTAGACATATGGCAAGCGCAACTTCGCCCAGTTTTTTGTTTAAATTGGAAGGTGGGTTCAATCAGGATGTTAACAGCTCTTTGCCCACACAACAGTGACCCTAAACTTTAATACGATTAGGCCCAGGTTCAGATTGTAAACCCTGCAGTCATCGCCTGTTAATTATGTTAATCGGCGTGGCTCTGCAGGAGCGACCTGTGTGTCAAATTACTGCTGTCTCATAGTTGGCACTGTTTTCTCTGATGTAACGTAAAGTATCCAGCTGCACTGGTGACGCGTTCAGGTGCTGTCCGTAATTTAGGCCAACCTGCTACTGAACATATTGTCTGTCATTACTACTACAGCATTACGTCTGGCACTGTATAACAACATATGTTACCATAGCCATGGCCCAGACAGTTTGGTCGTTGGGCCGTCTTTTTTTCCACCTGAACTTTTAATTCTTTTTCCCCAACCTCAGGTTTTAAGCTGCTTAATTATCATTTGTACCCAAACCAAATAAAACAGGACTTTCCTCAGGGCCAGCCCTGACAGTGTTAGAGCCCTAGGCGAGAATAATCCCTTGTGCCCAACCCTAAACCGTCTGTATCATTACCCACCACAGTGTGTTTAAAGTACTGCAGTCAAACTTGTAAAAAACAAGTTAACAATCATAGTCAATAAGTGTGATCAGCAGCATACTTGCCATTTTCCAGTCATCGTAGCCTAAAATGGAACACCAAACCTAACCCAGTATTTGGGATGTTCCCTAGGAAACAATGTATCAAACAGAGATTGTTTTCCTTCATTTTAATGAATGTATAGGGCACATTTTTGTAGTAATGCTTGTTTTATCTGAACACTGGATTTACTGCATTCTGGTGAAATGTTCTGCACCAATTTCTGCCTTTGTGCATCAATTTATGGTGATAATGTGTTTATGCATATAAAGGGAAACACAAAAATGATGCAGAAAATTAGGCAAAATAACATATAAAGCAGTATTGCCTTCAGGCATTCTCTAACTATTGCCTTTAAATATGTTTTCCCCCTGGAGATCAACTTTTCTCATTCAATAAAATATGTGGAGAGTGAAAGCAACAATGGTGCTAGTGGTAATCGGAGCACTGGGGGCCCCAAACTGGAGTGTCTGGGACTATGACAAACTGGGACTGTGGGAGAGTGGCTTCATCAGATACCAGGGACTACGTCTGAAGTCTCTGTCCAGAAGAGTGCAGCCCTAGGAACATCTAAGATACAGTGCATGCCTTTGGTAGGGGACTTGAGGATGACACATACCACCCAATGAACTGTGGGAGGGGGATAATTATCCAGATTTGTTGATCACGTGTAAAAAGTAGTTTTCTCAACACTTGTTCTAGATGTAGTTGCCAGACTACTGGTGGGTCTGGGAGGGAGCAAGCACAACAGAAATAATGCTGGGAACTGTTGAGACAGAGGAAGCAGCAGCCTGGCCATTAGGCAGGGGAGGCAGAGGAACCCAGGACAAAGTGGTTTAGGCTCTCCATAGGGAGGAACTTTTCTTCTAATATTAAATGACTTCCTCTTTTTTAAGCATGCAGTTATCATCCAGCTGTAGATTTAGGCTACCTGGATTTCCCTCGACATCCAACACAACAAAGGCACCAAAAACTTAGGTTTCATGTAGCGCTGACCTGTTGAGAGAAAGGAAACATCAGCTATCATATTGTTAGATACTTTTTCCCACTATCACCAAATCATGAATCTTAAAACAGTTAGAAATAATATAGTCCCTCTCTTTGCTCTCTCTTTAACTTTAACAGACTAAACATTTGTCTGCATTGTTTAATTTTGAGTAAATTAAAATATAGGCCTTTTGGGCATTTGTTTGACTTTAAAATAAATATACATATTTCACTACTTAGTTGTTAGTTGATTTGTCATTGTCAGGTCAATCTCGGACATGGGCTCCTGTAGAAGATGAAATAGTATATTATAATGTACTGACACCATAATACCTACAAATAAAATACAACAGCAACTGTAGCTGTCAGATAAATGTAGCCAAAGAAAAGAAAAGCCCTCTCTCTCTCCTCCAAAGCAAAACCATTTATTATCGCAGATGTATCGCTTTGAAAACACTGAAGTCACTGAAGTTAGTAGTGATCTGACTTTTGAACTTGAAATAAATTAAATGGACAGGCTTCCTTCTGTAGTACATGTGGCATATCGCCCCCTCTGAACCTTCTCCACCTCCCACTCCACCATCATAAGGCCTTGAGCATCCCTGCAGAGGAGGAGGGCCTCTGCTTCTTCTCTTTGCTCCTCTGAAATTGAGGAGCACTTCTAAAAGACATTGTGAGTATAAGGGAGAAACTGCCCCCCCAACATGTGGCCCTCACCTTAACCTCCGTCTAGCAACTTTATTATTTATGATCGTGGCTGGCCATTATTCACATGGGCTGCTCCACCACAGCCATCACACTTATGTATATTAGTGTTGGGGACTTGGAAGAGGGACACGTAGGCCTATGGATCACTCTCATCCTTCGGCACTGCAGAACTTCTACCATTATAATATGAAAAACAGTTTTACTGCTGCTGAAACTTTTTAAAGTAATAATTCTGTAAATCTTGATGCAGAGTTACCATTAAAAGACACATGCATGCTATGTTTAACTCTAAAGTGCAATCATTAGGGGAGAGCGACTGATTCAAAAGCCATTGAGTGAAATGCCGTAGGCTGTGACTTTGGGCATTTTTATTGGTGTAACTGGGACACTGGGCATGCTTGTCTTCAGATCATTAGATCAGACTGTGTTGTGGGGGGACACTGAGTGAGACTACAGAGTGGTGACTACTGTCACATCCCGACTCATTGAATGTGACAATAAGGGGGAGACCAAGCAGGTTAAAGTGCCAAAAAGAATGTTTTATTAAATAAACTATAAACAACATAACTATTTACAACAGAGAAAATGCGATTATCAGTGGTGAATGGTATGCATGGATGAGTGAAAATGCATGAAAAAAGGTTGATGGCAACTCAGGAAACAAACCAAACCAGGAGATGTGGAGCCTAGGAGAGAGAGACAGACAATGAGACAGGGTGATATATGTAGCCCAGGCTGAGGCCTACACAGGTGTCAGCCCATTACTGAACGAGCCCTCCCAAACTGCCAGCTCCTGCAGGAAGCGACCAATGAAGCTACAGCAGGCAGTAAGGGAGGGGTCGTAACAACTGCAGACAGAGAGAGGCAGCTACATCAGAGCCAAAGAAGCTATTTTAAAATTAATTTAACCTTAAAATTTTTTTTGCTTCTCCTCACACTGCCAGGACAGGAGCCTTGGTTGGTCTTTGACACACACATGGAGTGGCAGGGGCCAAGAGTAAGGTGTCTCCGGTTGACTCTCGAGAATGGGTTATAGATTCATTCTGTAAATAAACACAGATAAAGTGAGGGAGTGAAGAAACCAAAACATATTCACATTTTAGAAGCAAAGAATTTGGCTATTTTTCTTAAAAAATGTTTAAATTGAATGTGAATATGAATATGAAAAAAAATTACTTCACTAATTTTAGGCTAAGCATTGAACATAATTTATGGTGCTGGTGCATTCTCTGCTTTTATGATTTTTTTCCTCTCCATGATGTTGTTAAATCACTTTATTTTAGTTTAACGATCTGGTTTTCATTTTATTTATCATCTTTAAGCTTCAACACTAAACACCATTTTTCTGGGCCCTCGCTTCACTGGGCAGCCGTCAATCTGTGGCTGTATAGCTGCCTCATCTGAGTCGTTGCATTGTAAGGCCACACGATGGCAGCATCAATCACCTTTCTCTCTGTCTCTCTCTCTCTGTCTCTCTCTCTCTCTCTCTCTCTCTCTCTGTCTCTCTCTTCCTTTCTCTCAATGGCACGAGGCGAACTGTAGTCCAGTGTCACTCATCTGGGGCTCTTATCGGACTCTCTGGGTATGCGGGATTCCCCCCCCCCCTTTTACTTCTTCTTAATTTCAGCCGGGGCATGAGCATCCCTAGTACGTCCTGGGGCATCAGGGTCGGAGGAACGGTGGCGAGGAGCCCGGCACAGGTGAGCGTATTATATGAAATGTTATTTTAAAAGTTTGACACACAGAAGGCAGGAAGGTTGAAGAAATGTTTGTCAGAATTTTAACATATTGAATGTAGGGCGTTATTTTGCTGCGTCGAATTGAACTTTAAACACACATTATGATAATAACAATTTAATTAAGTAAAGTCTAAAGAACTCAAACCCGAATTAGACTATTTTCTCTGATTATTATTATAAAAGAGACAGGTCACTGTGTGTCTCCAAGCAAGAGTTCTGCATTAAACTTATAGTTGTCTCATTTATTTATTCACAGTGATATGGCAGCAGATAATTTGAGTGATGTTTTATTTTAGTCTCCTTCTTCCACCTTGCTTAATCTGTAGTCATGAAATGTACATTAGCTTACTACTATTTGTCATTTGTCAGTTTTGCAAGTGGTCATTTATGTATACCAACTCACTTGTAAAATTAAATATAACGACATTTAAACTTCATTTGAAGGCCATGTACGTCTTAAAATTATCTGATGTCCCCAATTTCACCACAAGTAATGCTCCTATGTTGTTTTCCTTAAACACAAATAATTTATTCCAGTTATTTTATATATGTAAATACATAAAGGTTGGGTTTTACAAAGAAAAAGTGAATTGGTGCACAGGGACAGACATTAATGGGCTACACACAGATGTGACTTTGTATTTAGACAGAATCATGTTTGTTTTATATTTATTACATATTCAAAGAAACTTGGCCCCAGAATAATTGCTTAAACTTTGGTTGAACTTTAGGTCGTATGACTTAGTTTGTGAGAGTAGGCCCTACGTCTGAGCGTATGGATGGGTAGCCTAAACAGACAGTCGATGTGCGTAATAGAAAGAAGAGGGACAAGAGGAGGAGAGTTCAGGGGCATCTGCCCAGGCACTGCTGAGTCTGTTAGCCTGCTAAGACATCCATGAAAAGATGAGGAAGACTTTGTTTTACGTCAACATCTCCAAAAATGTTTGCAGGCTGTCAGGACACATGAAAAGGTCTACTGTTGTTCAATTATACTGAACACAGTGAACTGATTGCTGACATTTCAGTGCAGACTGGGTGCAATTTCTCCATACTTGTTATTTTATTACAGTTTATTTTGTCTATAAGGAAAATGAACCACACGCACACTTATTACTGTATCCTCACAGAAGGTCATGTTTACACAAACACACACACATACACAGGCCACCGATTGATGCAAATGCACTTCAGCAGTGGAAAGCTGGCACTGCTGCTGTATATTTGGCTGCTTTTCATGCGATCAAGCTTTTAATTGACTGTAAACAATGTAATAGTCCTGTACAACAGTAAGATAACTGCTCAGATACACTGTAGATTGTATTGTTTACACTATGCGAGCATCTGTGTGTGTTTTGAGTGTGAGATAAAGAGAAGGATCAGCGATTTCTAATTCAGACAAACGTTGTGAAAACAGTGTAATGGGTAGAAGCAGATTGACTTTTAAATCTTGTAGTATCCTAGTAAGTAAAGGAGTAGAAATCAGGTGGCAAGCACAGGAAACATTAACTTCCAAGTCTAATGATGTGTTTTCAAGCTTTTTAAAATTTTTATCCTGAATCACAGATAATCTATCCTAAACCCACCCAACACTAATTTACTTAAAACAAAGGATGAGTTTTTCCGGTCTCAGTGATTATTTCATCTTTCATAGTCTTACCCCCCAAAACATCAAAGCATAAGCTTATGGCATAAGTCACTACATGCAAAATGGTTGAATACATTGTCACAATCTGTCAAGCATACTTTCTTTACATGTCTGTTAGACTTTTTATTTTCTGTAAATGTATTCTGAATTGATGAAGATATCCGTTGTGATCTGGATGAGAATCTGTGGTCTGACAGACAGGGACCTCAGACTAAGCGGTGTTGCCTATGTTTACATTTCTAATTTTTTAATTGTTTCAGTTGTGCTCTGCAGTGCTGTAAAACAGTCTTGTCTTTTCCTTTTCTGTTTCACAATGGCATGCTCTGTCAACAGATTACAGTAAAAGTACAACACTAAAAGCGTTTAGGTAACTTGAGTTAGGGAAAGACATGCCCTTACTATACATAGTCTTGTTGAGTTTCTCTGTCTTTTTTTACTTTCTTTTCTCAATTCTCTAAATCAAACTGGTGGGAAATGTATTTCTTCTTGTCAATGCAGAATTTAAATTTAAATTTCTGCATAGCAGGAGATCATTTTGTGAGATTTCATCAAGCATGTCGTTTTCATTAAGTTTGAGGCAAGTTTAGATATAATAGACGTTTGGCTAGGGAAATAGCAGAAGGGACAATGGATTTAAGGTTGCATTCACTGATCTCACTTGAAATATTTGCCATTTCAGTGTTATATAATCAAACATAATCAAAATGAAAAGACTGCACTCAACGGCCATGATAACCCACAGTCCATTAGTTCTGTTCTGATTGTTTACCTGCAGTCGTCACTAATGTACAAAGTATTACAGATATTAAGAAGGGATGACTTATTTTGTGTTAGACTGGAACATGTCTAAGCGATCATGCAGGATGCAGCATTTTCAAACAAGGCTGATACAGTAGTGTCATCCAATAGTAATTCCCTAGGCCATTGTTTAAGTCCCCTCTCTGGTAATAAATCACTTTCATTGCTTTCCCTTGACATGACTCCTATTCTCAGAAAATCTTGTCCAAACCAGTATTAGCTTGCCAACATCTTTTGGCTCGTCCACATGTACAAAACATATTATATGGCATCCACACTGTGTAATCCTTTAAACACACAGCAGTGGTCCTATTCAGCATTGAGAATAAGAACCAATAGAGCCTCATCACTCATCATCCCTGAAGTTTTTTTCCCCAAAAATGAACAGTCTCAATTACATAACCTCTGGCAGCATCTGGGAAGAAGATGAAATAAATAAAAGGCAATTTGTAAAAATCCATTGTATTCATTCACCATTATTAGACAATTTATTGTATCAAAAGTTGAAGCTGGATAAAATTTAAATCTGATTTTGATGATCTAAGACTTTAATAACCACTCCTGCCTCATCCAAAAATTGTAACCCTTAGCAAGGCACAACTCCAACACTGGCTAGCAGCCATGAACAGACTGATCGTCCTGGCCAGTTTTCAGGTATGAGCATCTGTAAATGAATGAGGCAGGTGAAACAAACTGGTGCCGAGAGATAGTGAATGTACACATGGAACCTGCCCCCTGGCAAATGAAGATTAAACAGTGTATTAGCAATGAGATTTTTTGGTCACTTGTGTCTTCCTTTACCATAAACAGTTAACTTCTTGTCCCTGCTATCGCCCACTGTGCTGTCCTTATTAGCCGCTCCCTGTAGACATTTAGGAGAGAGCCTCCGCCTTCAGGCTAATTTTAGGCTGTCTGTACCAACACCAACTCATTAACCTGATTCCTAAGGCTAGCAAGGCCTCGTTCATTATCAGTGTCTCCTCACCAAAAGCAACATATCGGTCTATACTTTTGCCTCTTGGTTATCAATAGATAAGTTATAGTGTGCAGTAAATTCAACACAGGGCTGTCAACACTGATATAGGCTTGTCGCTTTGTTTTGGTCCTCTTGTGGATACAGTATAAAAATACATTTTGTGAGGGATAATAACCCAGTTTTTTTTTTACATTAACCCCCTTTCCTGTTATTCCTGGTTCGTTGAAACACAGTCAGCATCGTTGAAGATATCAGGGCTCATTAGGAAACCATTTGCAGCTGTTTATTTTTGCCCAGCATGAAAGAACAACGAGTGACTGACTCACCCACTGAGAAACCCAGAACTACACCTACACCTGAACAAGTGCGCTACTGCTCTGCAGTGTATAGAGGAGGAATGCAAGATTGTTAAAGCAATATTCTTGCAAGCCAGAATGTTGTGTAACGTGTCCAATTTGTTTTCACTGACATGTGACATCTGCTTTTACACCACTTTTACAATCCAAAAAGTGAGTTCTGACAGTATTAACAGATTCATAGTTTCGAGAGCAACAGATATGAAGTAAGCAAAGATTCACTAGTCCTCTCTTCTCAGATACGAAGATTTACTGTACTCAGTTTCCTGACATTTTAGACTAATTACTTTAAAGAAAATGTGAATCACCAGCAGTTGCAACCTTAGTGCAAGGAGTACAGTGAAATACCAACTTGGTGAAGAAGGGTTTCTGACTTTACTAATAAATAACAGTGCAGTGTTGTCAAGAAGTGAGCAGAAGTTTCTGATTGGCATTGTGGACAGCCAATGAGTGGAGCCTTCGAATTCTAAAGGCAAACAAATCTTTAATGGTGGATAAGCATAAGGCATTCTGCAGACCCTCTGAAGCTGTGCAGTGCTGTGCTGGCATTTACTGAACCCCTGTGTCAGAAAATCTCCAAGCTACATCCTTGTCTGTTCAGCTGTGATTCTCCAGTTGTTTGACGCTTCTTTGATGTTCTCTGACCTCCTTGTATTTGAGCACACTCTGGGTTTCCCTTATATGAAGCTTTTGGGCTCAGTGATCTATAAAAGCCAAAGTGTATCAAAGCAGTGAGTATTGCAAAAATATCCCACGAACCAATGTACAAACACAAAGTACAGTTCCTTTTAGCATATAATAATCAGCTGTTGTTTTGAGCAGAAGTGAAACCTAAACTTTGGCTACAAACCTACCACACTGGTTTAACTGTTAGTTTGTTTAGGGCAGCTAGAATTAAATTTCAAGCTTGTGTTGCAAGATCCTGAATCATTGTAGTATTGTATTTCTGCTATAAGTCACGTAATGAAAGAAGTAGGTAAAAGCTAGACATCATTGGGTTTCTTTTCTAGAGGAAAAACAAAGATGTTCCCTTTTGTTGAGCTTGTATGTGAGTTGAATGAGACCTTTTATTTTGTGAGATGTGGTAACGTTACTCAGGCAAAGTGTGCTGCATGTCCATCGCTTCACTGGCGCTGGACACAGATAACAATTTTTAGTTAAATATTATCAAAGTGGAAGAATTTTATGTGTAGACAGGAGTTTTATTTGAATAGTTTGACTTACGTATGCTGGAATAGAGGCCATGCAAAGCATCGAGTTATCCATTATACATCAGGGACCGCCAACATCTTAAATAGTTGCTCTTTGTTATTTATTTTATAATTTTAGATTTGAAGTGAAATCTTTATGGAAAGAAGCTATTTGTTATTTTTTCTTTTTTAAACACGATTTCCTGGCAGCACGTGTGCAGAATAAGATATTGATGTGGACAGCAGTGCTACAAGAAAGTAGAAAACTGATCAGTCCTGGCAAATCCATGCGGAGACACACAGGGGGTGATGGCCCTGGGTAGATGCTTTATTTCCACAGACTGTTTGTCTTTCGCATTTGTGCACATCTAACTTTATGTGTTTGTGTGTGTTTGTGTGTGTGTGTGCTTCCATGCACTTGTTTGTGTGTTACTTAGTCATTCCCCGTTTACCCCCTTCATCCAGAAAGCTGCCACCCTTATTGTGACGAGCCCAGAATGCTCAATTACCTGCTCATTACCCATTAACCTCACCCACAGCTTTATTCAGAAGACATGCTCCATCCACTCAGAGTTGCATCTTGCTCCAGTCATGCGGGCAACAGGCTAGTGTGTGATTTAGTGCATCGCTGTGAGTGCATGGAAGAATCAGCGCCTCTTCACCAAGTGAGAAAAATAGGAAAAATAAAGGGTTTTTGAATATTCAGTGGCACTATTGACACTATTGAGAATATGTTTTAGGTTTTGTTCAGCCATGTTGAAGCAACAGATTCATTTTGCTGCACAGCGGGTGTACACATGATTACTGAATATCAAATGTTGCCTAGTGACTTTCTGAGAATATTGTTTATTGTTTAACGGGATCGCCTTTAGTTGTTACCTTGGCAACAACTATCTTTCCTGGGGTGCATATTAAAAAAAAATACAACATAATCACATGCAATCATGTTCACACAAATTTAAAGATTGTAGATGATGGAAAATAATTGATGAACTTCAAAATTCAGAATATCTCCAGTGCTGAAAACTGTACAATTTTAAAATGAATTTTCAAGGCTTATTGTGAGTATTATTATTCAATTATTAAGTCCTATTAGTCTTAAGAGTCCTCACAGTTTTCATATCCAATTTAAAAAAAGACAATGTCCTTAGTCAAATTAAAAAAAATAATAATGAAAGCAAGAATTAAGAGTTGGCTTTTTTCTGATATTCATGACCAAGCTTTAAGTATTTATTATACTAAATACTCTTACTAAATGTATTTAATGGTTTAGATGATCAGAAAACTGAAACTGGCTGTGGAATGTGAAAAATGGTTATTGCACCAGACACACAAACCTGCACACACACGCAAGAAAAAAAATCCACACTACATAAACAATGATTTTCCAGCAAGTTTTCCCAAATCCAAACGTGTGTGCTGAGATCATTTGTAATGTACCAAAAGTTGCAAATCATGTTAATCATGTTAACACAACAAATGCAGCAAATAAATGCTCCTTAACTCTCCACTCACTTGTTTTCTTGTCAGGTGGGAAGTAAATACTTCTCACATAATCTCACACCTCTGATTGTGAGAGGTCTGAACCGCGCGCTTGTGTGTGTGTGTGTGTGTGTGTGTGTGTGTG
>JAPMOB010245854.1:0-10202 GCA_029875015.1 Lepomis gibbosus
TAAAAGGAGTAGACACTGTGACGTCACCCATTGCTTTTTGGACTTGTACCCCCCAATTCTGCATATTGGCTGTCGCCATCTTGGTTTTTTGGAACCAGAAGTGACCATATTTTGACAAGATGGTGGAGCAGGGTAGGGGTACTTGTCGCTCACCAGGCTGCCATGCTCTAAAGCATACCCTGCTTTATTGTCTGTTTTCCTCTAATTGGGACCACAATTCACAAAATGAACGTCATGCTGTATTGAAGAAGACTTGAAACTAGCGATTGAGACCATAAACTCAGTAGGAAAGTGTTTGCTGAAGTAATAAATCAAATCAGAATTAGGATCATTTTGTCATAGACTTTGGACCAAACTGACTTTCTATTGCAACCAGTGGAGCCATGCACACCACTTCAACATAAGACCCTTAACAAGCTCGTCATGTTTACTTAAAGTTGCTAAGCCATGATTAACCAATCATTGTTCAATAACTAGTTTATTCACAGCTAAGTTTTTGAAAGTCAAAGTAGCAAATTTCCTTCAAGAACATATTTGAATCTGACCTCTTGGTGCTCGTGTGAGGGCGTTGGGTGGCGGCCAGCTGCTGCAAGCCTAAAGTGGGGCTGTGGAAGAGGAGGCCGCTGCGTCGAAGCAGTTTCTGCTTCATGGCTGCCAGGCTGCTCCACTCCTGAACGAACCTCAGTACCTGCGGGGAGACACGACACCTCACTTCATATTCAATTTCAGGCTGCTGGAGCCTTCATCTTGAACACAAATTGATATTTTAGATATATGAGCCTCTTTAAGAGCAAAACATTTTTTTTTTACTTTTTCAATTTTGAAAATAAACTTGAGCTGAAAACAAACAATGCAAACATGCAGACCACATGCACACACACACACACACACACAATGAGACAGATTTCCAGATAGCTGAATAAAAACCCATCAAACCAAGAGAGCTGTATATGCTTTCAGCCAAGTCAAGGATTCAAAAATCCACTGGCAAAAAAACAAATAGCACACCAAGCACCAAGGCCTAATGGGCAATTTATCTAGGTTTATTACACTGGAGGAGTGTTTTTTTTGGGTGATAGCTACTCTCACAAAAACATTATTTGTCTGAAGGTAAAACTCAATATTCATTTTGCAGAGTTTTCACACCCAGGCTTGCTGGTGTGACCTGAGGATGCAGGCGAAGGGAGGTTTGAGACGGACATTAAAAGGATATTAATAAGCACATTTTCTGTAGTGTCAGTAAATGACGGTGTAGAAAATGTGGAAAATCACATAAATAATTAAAGTACAGGGCTTTGTTTTAGAAAGCAGGTTTAAATAACTCTGAGGTCTGAGTTTACAGCCTGAGATTTGAGGAAAATAAAGAGTAGGGCCTCCATTTTAATCCAACGGTGCTAGAAATATGAATGCGTGCCAGAGCGGACCATGATATATATCTAAAAAAACAGGAGTGGAAGAAGGATCAATAAGATAAAAATATTACATTTTAATAATGTGATCTGCTCATTCAGCATTTACTAGATTTGAATTTCCTTAAACACTGACAAAGTGCTGCAATCCTTCTGTATGTTTTATCTTATATTAAAATATATATTTATTCAGCTGTAAGCTGACAAAATGCCAGTAGCAATAAAATAAATGATCAAGATACTCATGGACCTTTGATTACAAACTCACAATCTGAGCCAGTAACAATTATTTTGGTGATTTGCAGTTGTAAATGCGTCTAGGTCCAAAGTGACTGTAACATTTTAGACATCTATTTTACATTTAAAAAATCTGGCTCATTTCACATTTAATGAAATGCTGTCAAAACACATTAAGCTTATACACAGCTAATATTCAAAAATTCACTTTTAAACTACATTTAGTCCAGTTTTTGGCTCTTAAAGTGGTTCCAGCTGCACCAAAATCATCCTCACTCTGAAATATTCACATCATCTCCAACATAAATGTTCCATCAGTGTGACCAGTCACACCATGACAAAGGATTCATGTTTATTGATCAGTTACAGCTTCCTACAGATTAGTTTGATTTTAACAGTGATTACTGCAGCTATGCAGCTCACGGTAAATGTTTCAGTGCAACTATTGATGAGCTGACAGCTGCTTTAGTGCCCAGAGTCACAGTGTTATAAAGAAGGACACAGTCGCCTATAGATTTATTCTGAGATGAGGATGAATCAAAGATGGTCTCACATCAATGGCAGGTTGATCATAAAAGCGTTCATGTTAAAGATCATGTTTGTGTAACAAACTAATATGTAACAGAAATGTCGATGTTTTTGAAGACATTAACTTCAGCAAATGAATGCGTTCCCTATATGCTTGATATAAACTGCATGAATGAGATAACGAGTCAGAGCGGAGGAGTCAGAGAGAAACTCGTTGAAGAAAACCTGCCTTAGCATGGTATAACACGAATAAAAAGCCTGAAATTGTTACCCTGTTTGTGCTTCTGTACATCTGGTTGCATATAACTTAAGACTAATTCTGACTTTTTGATTATAAGTGGAAGCTTTTAGAAGAGACCCGGATCTTGACTGTAACCAGATTCAAGAACAGTAACTACAGGGCATCTAGGCGGCCTTGTGGCTACAACACGCATGCTGTTTTATGATCGCAACATCCATGTTCCAATTCTGGCCTTCATTGTGAGATTTAACCACTGCTGAATACTTACCACCACTGAATTTATAGCACTAAAATAGTTCACTTTGAAAAACATCTTAATTTGTGCAGTCATCTGAACTTACGAAAGAAAGCAACAAAAATCGACTTAAAGAATAATTCTGTAACCTAAACGTGTATTAATCCCCAGCTGGAAATAGCCCATTTACTCTTGTTCTAGTAATGTATGCTAAAATTACAGAGCCTTTTTAAAAAAATCAAACTAAATGCTTGTGAGCTAAACGATAATCGTCTTCAGCAGGAACCAGTGGGCTTGGGGCTGAGTGCCACAGACAGGGTAGTGAAGTACGAAGGAGAGACGCGGTAACGCATTGTTGGTTTTTCATCTTTTCATGGGATTTGCTGACAGTAAGAAACATAAAGAACAACGGCAGCTTTATCCTGTAAGAGGCACAAGCACAGAATTAAGAGGATGACTGTGTAGACTCTGCAACGTAACAATGATCTTCTCAGAAATGTATTATTTATGTTTCATTCCCTTTAAAGGCCCTCTTTTCATGAAATATAGATTTATAATCGTTTCCTATAAATTCTTTTAAAACAGCTTTGCTCGGGAAGCCTCTCTTTGGTTGTAGGTGAGTTTACACACCACTGCCTCCCCGGTCCAAGACGTGTTGCAGTCCACGTTAAACTGCTTGCTTAGTATTGATTTTGATGGACAATTGGTGAGTAACAGGGCGTAAATGATGGGTCAGAGGATGGATGCAACTCACGCCTTCGCTTTACAAACCAACATAAACAACGTGACAGGCGGGGTTGTCTGTCAGCGGCTCTGTTACTGCCAAGGCAGATTGCAGGATTTAATATTAGCTGGCTGGCGCGCGGGGTCGTTTGAGGCGATGATCCGTCTCCTTTAACGACCCTCATAAAACGGCACTTTCTCTTTTGCCGGTCTCCTTGGCTGCCCAAACCCCCAAACCACCCCCTCTCTTATTTCCTCTCTCCATCATCACCGAACCCCTCCTCCCTTTCCTCCCCCCTTCAGGCCCTGCAGTGGTGGAAGTAGGCGTCCACACTCCCCCTATCTATCAGGCTCCCAGTGCCGTGCTTCTGCTCTTCCTCCTCATGATCAGTGGTGTCATTACATTCACACACACATGTCTGATATCTGTTTAATAACCCCCGTCTAGCCTTGTGCCTCATCTTCACTGGATCAGTGGAATTGGGGAGATAGCTCTCTGACCGCGATATTAAACTAAATTATCATAGTCTAAAATTAAGGTCATCCTTAAAGCAGCCTATGGGCTCACTGGCTGAAAACCCTTCAACCACACTCTTGTGCTCATGTAGAAGCTTCTGTCATCTTGGAAATTGTGTAAAGGTATATGTGGTTGAATCTTTCTTGCCTTTCTAATCAATCAAAAGAATGAAATATTGGAGCATTTTATAACCTCAAAGTCTAATCCAGAGGAATTTCCCTTAAAGGCGTTTTTACAGTAACGACTCATTAAGTGGGTACATCTCCCTCGTGTAAACACTCACATGCACACCCACAGCCACATAAATACCGAAGCACATGCAGGAGACGTGCGCACACACACACACACACACACACACACACAAAGCCTGGCAGGAAGGACAGACCTGTATTCGATTTTCCCGGCGTCGGCTGAAGGCCTCAGGCAGGTCGTCCCAGTTGGTTAGTTTGATGTCCAAAGGGACGAAGCTCAAGTTCAACGGAGTACCATCCTAAAAGATGCGGAGACGAGAGAGGAAGAAGACGGCCTTAAGCAAAGCGATTTGTTACTACAGTTTATCCTACTAATACTACCATCACTCTTACTAGAGCTACTAATATCCAAAATGAAAATCTTTGGCCTGGCTAATAAGTGTAGCAGCATATTCACCCCTTATCCTTAAATATTAAATATTAAGTCTGTGCTTTATTTTTTGTGGTACATTTTGGGATGATGGCATGTTTTGTTAACCTCTATAAGCAACATATAAACAGTGTAAATGCTCCGTATTTGTATAGCGCCTTTCTAGTCTTTTCGACCACTCAAAGCGCTTTTACACTACATCTGCATTCACCATTCACACACGTTCATTCACTGAGTCTAAGTGCTCAAACTGAAACTAACATTCACACACATTCATACAATTTAGGGTTCAGTATCTTGGGGTTCAGTAAGAGATCTTCACATGCAGCCTGGGGGAGCCGGGGATTGAACCGCCGACCTGCTCTACCTCCTGAGCCACAGCCGCCCACTAAACAATGAATTAATGATTTATAAAGCGCCATGATTTTACATTTATTCATTTGGCAGACGCTTTTATCCAAAGCGACTTACATTTGAGGAACAACATACAAGCATCTATAAAGCATTGATACAGTAAGAGATCTACAAGTGACAATAAATACTACTATGGGCAGCAATAGATACCAGTAAGAGCTTTTAGCGCGTACTGCATCAGTCGGGTAAATACCTAGGGAAAATAGTAAGAGGTAACAAAACGAAAGTGCAATCCATACAAGACATTGTAAGGTGATAGAAGAAGAAGAGCACAGGAAATGCATGTTAGAGGGTAGGGGTTAAAGGTGGTATAACAGGAAGTGATCTCGGAAGAGAAGTTTTCAAGAGCTTCTTGAGGCTAAAGAGGGACGCCCCTGCTCTGATATGTGGTAGCTTGTTCCACCATCGTGGTGTCACAGATGAGAACAGGGACCGAGATTGCTTTGTGTGTAGAGGAGGCGTTCGTTGGAGGAGCGCAGTAGCTCAGAAGGAACGCAAGCTTGTATTATGGAGTTTAAGTAGACGGGTGCAGGGCCAGTAGTCACAATGTAGGCAACCATTAGTGACATGAATTTGATTCGGGAGGCCATGGGTAGCACGTGGTTGGTCACTGAGTAATGGAGAGACATAAGTTATTTTGGGCAGATCAAAAGCGGCACGACCGAGAGACAGCAGCAACGTGGTCTGAAAAGGACAGCTGGTCATCAATCATGACACCCAAGTTTCTCACCATCGTGGTTAGATTGATGGTTGAGGAGCCAATATGTAGTTTGATGTTATGGGGATAGATGGCTTGGCTGGAATGAACAAGAGTTCAGTCTTAGAGAGGTTTAGTTTAAGCTGGCGAGCCTTCATCAATGCAGATATGTCCAAGAGACAGTCCGTGATCTGCGCCGTGATGGTAGGATTGTCTGGTGGGAAGGATAGGTAGAGTTGCGTATAATAGTAGCTGTAAGCAGATTTAGGGACAATTTTAATGTTTAATAATACATGCCAGCGCCTGCTGCAAAAGTTGAATTGTTTATGTTAATGTTTACTAGTTATCAGGACATTCGCATGGCAGAGCATCCTCACAAAACTAGATGAAGGCCTATCAGGTAAAGTTCTGAAGCCTATAATTTCAACTTAAGTTAAACAGGCTATAGCTGTATAACGCACAGAAGCTGTTGCCATGGTTACTATCCATAGAGTGCCTGCTGTTTACTCGCAGAGCGCTGTCTTACTTCTCCCACACGCTGCATCCAACATAGGAACTGCACATTTTGGAGTGGCCTTTTATTGTGGCCAGCCTGAGGCACACCTGTGCAGTACCCATGCTGTCTGATCAGCATCTTGATGCGCCACACCTGTGAGGTGCATGGATCATCTCGGCAAAGGAGAAGTGCTCACTGACACAGATTTTGACAGATTTGTGAACAATATGTGAGAGAAAGAGGCCTTTTGTTTACATAGAGAACGTCTTAGATCTTTGAGTTAAGCTCATGATGAATGGGGGCAAAAACAAAAATGTTGCGTTTATAATTTTAGATTTATTAGTGACATATTTATAAATACTTTCCACAACAACTGAGGAAACTCCACAAATAAAGGCCTTGAGTAAAGACCCTTTTTGGGAGTTATAAAGCGTTAACACCCAGGTTACAAAAAACATGTTCTCAATCTAGTAATATCTCGCCAGGCACTTTTGCTTTTATTTGCCCAGGCCTTGACATATCTCTCTCTCTGAGATTTCTGCCTCCGCCCAAATACAATAGAGGTGAAGGGAATTTAATTTGCGGTGCTTATAGGACTGAAAAATGACATTCAAAAAATTCACCAGAAACATCTCTTTCCAGAAACAGTGTCATGATTACTCTAGACAATCCACAGAGCATGCGGTCAACAGTTTATATGGTTCCAAAGAAAGTTGTTCATAGATGTTACACAACCCGGGAAAATAAAAAGAAAACTTCCTTCTTTTCTCCTTTAATAAACCTGTGAGCCAGAAATTCTAAAGCTGATAAACCATATCACATAATTATTTTTTCTTATCCCAAGATAAATGGCTGTATATGAATACTGGTTGTGCATTAAAGATTTGATGTAAATATACGTTAAACAAACGATTTTTTTTTAATGCAATCAAATTTTATTACATTTTCCTGTGTGAAGACTTTAATCTTGAAAAACTGCTTTATATAGAGTTAATATAGTATTTACTTAACAAAAGAAAAAAGTATTTTTTTGCACACATAACTTTACCATATCAACAATATAATTTTATCACTTGTACTGAATTAATTAGAGCTTATCACATTTGGACTATTTAAACTTAGAAGAGCTGAAACACTTAATCGATTGACAGAAAATAAAGTTTCTGAAATTTTTTTAGTGGAAATTTATATAATGTGGTCAAGGGAAATAGGCAATAGTGTTGGCCAAAATACCCAAACTCTGATCCACAAGGCAGAGAGAGATATCCATAAAACACACTCAGTGGTTCTTTGAAGCAGTAAATGGTGCTCCAGTGCATTGTGGTTGCACTACACTACATACTTCATGGTTCTTTGGAGGTTCCTGACTCGCTCCTCGTGATTTCCTGCCCAAACAGTTGGTAGGACGTGGGATTTGCTGCTGAGTCACTGGTGTAACCAAAGCAAACAAATACAACCACGCACGTTTACTTGCACTTCTAAGTGAATGACGATGCAGCAGGGTTATTGTTTCACTTGCCTGAAAAGAATAAAATATCACAGTAATATTAGTAGTTATATAACTTCAGATACAAACCTAGCAGGAGGGACAAACTGCAAACAGACCTCACTGATGCTATGAAATAAATGTTAGCTTTGTGTGTCAGAGAAGGTGGGTGTCTTTCTGTTCTCTCATTAGCTACAACAGAAGAACTTCTTTTCATTCTAACGTTACTTTCTCAGATAGCAGAAGTTAATGCTATGTTACTGTGAACTGCCAGGGTAAAGTCATAAAGGCTTGTAGCCTACTATGTTTTCCGTTCTTACACTTGACTCAAAGTCTTTGATGTCCGAGGTCAAGTTTTCTGCAAGCCATATGACGAAAGTTTGAGTAAGTGTAGGCCTTTTCTTTTTACTTGCTTAATGTGACGTTTCCCGGTAGTATTGTTTCCTTAAAACAGATACTATAAGAAAAGAAAAAACGACATTCCCTGACATCCTGGCCTTAAATTTATTCCAAGGTTGACAGCTAGATTGGACATCGCTGTTGGATAATTGCATTGCCATTTGATAATCAATACATACTGTCCTCCCACAGTATGTTATTTGGTTGTAAATTGCTATACGTTCAAGAATATTTATCACAATTATCTGACTTTACTTCCTGCATTTTCATGTTTCATCTGCAAAATTATGTGCTTTAAGAGCTCAAATATTAGCATCAAATGTATGTTTCAGTGTGTGAATTTGTAGTTTTTTAAGGTCTTTATACACCACTGACAACATGGGTATATATATTATATTGCATTTCTGTCAATAGATCCTCCTAAATATTACACACTGAACCTTTAAAATTACTAAAAAATCAGTTTCTAGTACCAATACATATTGGTCCTTTATGAAACATGTTTGACAATAGCAGCTGCAGCACCAAAACTTTCACTCTATGATTAGAAATCAAAGAGTTTTATAGTGTTCCCATGCAATTAGTTTCATTGTGTACTGTAGCTCAATTTGTAGCAAACTACAGGTATTTTCAGCCAAGCAATCACATTTTGAATGACTAACTTGCAGAACTTGAATGCAATTACATTCAAGTTCTGTAAACTGGCCGCACTTTATTGGTTTCCATGGTATTCTTGTGATAACCAAGGAGCTCATTAGTGATCTCTCTTGTTTTCTCCCCTTTATATTATATATATATGTACGCTACTTTGAAGATAATGCTTCTCTTGTGGCAGTATGCATGCATTAGTAACAAAAATAATGAGCATTGAAAAGAGTATTAAAAAAAAACTGCATATACCTACTAGAATGTACCTTGTTGTGATTATGGGTAATCACACTGCTACTGCTTCGAGGTAACTGCATAATCATTGTAAAAAATAACCACAATAAAGGCAATTTTCCCAGTTATTACTGCTTCATTAGCACTAACTACTAACAATCTGAAGCCTGAGAACTTCACTCAAACAACAGCGAGGGTGCCAAATATCAGCATCATTTACCCAACAAGAGGTTGACCAGTGAATTTACGGAAAAGCTAGAATCTGGATCCCAGCTGACAGAGCCACAGGAGAAAGAGGAAAGCGTAAAGGTTAATATCCTACGGCAGCTTTTTGGAGATACAAATTAACATTGGAAAGTTTTTCCTGTGCTGTACCCTCAGTGTGCAGAGGCATGTGTGTTTATTTGGATTATGGTAAAATAAATATCATGGAGAGTCAGGGGAACGGTGGAGCGGGTTGAGCTGTAACAGCATGGGGCAGGAAGAGAGCCTTGCTGGATGTGGTTGAACAGAGTTCTACTATCCTCCACATTAAATAGCTCATGAGTAAATAATGCAAAATAGGGTTTCATCCCAAAATCAGATTATTTAATAATAATTACATGAAATAATAATTAATTTCATGTGATTTTGTTCATACTTTGGATGTCTATATACAGTGTAATATATATAGACAGGTATACAGCCAGGGTGCAAATGCAGCAGGGGCAGAAAATACACTAAATGTCATGATAGCTTACATAAAGGACATTTTCAGTACTTGTAAATTAAGGAACATGCTGGTAACATGTAAAATTACTTATTAGAATATGCATGTAGCATTATTGCATTGCATGCCTCAAATTTTTAGACATCTTCAAGTTAGCTAACATAAAACATGTATTTCAAGAAATGGCAGATACCAGCATAAGCAATGCTAACGAGGCTACACAAAGTTAGCTCTCTTCGGGTTGTGAGAAATGAACAGTGGCTTTGTTTCCCGAGCATCAACAGGCAGCACTGGTTAAAAGCAGAAAAGCCGGATTCACACAAGTAATTTTAGCATTAAAACAAAGTTAAGTTACCATATAAAAACATCATATAGAGCATAGACGCCCCCTCATTTTTGGATTTACCATCAAAATATACCAAACACTAGATAAATGCCAGATGTCTTGTGCAAAAAGTCCTTAGATGCCTGTGATTTGTTAGAAGTGAACCTGACTCATACCTGATGATTGTGGATTTCTATGGTATCATTTTGTATTAAATATTTCAGGGGTTTGCCACATACTCTCTGACAACAAAACGAGTACCACACAAAATGGGAGTCACGGC
>JAPMOB010245856.1:0-10454 GCA_029875015.1 Lepomis gibbosus
GGTTTGGTTTGGAAATCACCTTCTTTCACCTTTACGCTCCTGGTCTTAACTGATAACTTTAAATAATCCCCCACAATAACATGAGTAAGGCTGGGTAGATTCCAATTCTGCTTATCAAATCTCGGTTCTGATTCCTTCACCACAGATCCTGTCAGCGCTCGGTGACCTTCATCCTCTTCGTCCTTGTTCATCTTCCCCTTCATGGCTAAAGTGAAAGGAGTCTCTGTACTAGAGGGGCGTCTCTGGGGACTCGTCTCTAAGAAAAGTAAGTATTGGAATCATGATTCAGTCTTCCCTCCTCTTTGTGTCTTTGTTTGGGAAAGTGCATGTGGCAATGATAAATGAATTCCTTTTAATTCAGTTAGAAACTCCTGCACTTTAATATCTCCTATGTGTCAGCAGCTTTTCAGCTCATGTCCAAATCTTTCTGCACATTCAGAATCTCTCCCACAGATCTGTGTTCTCTGATAAAAAAGTCATATTACGTGACTAACGTCATTATTTAATGAGAGCTCATAATATTTTTACTACCTGCCCTATACTCTGCTGTGCGTTATATTACTGCTCCACTGGTGGTTTCCCCGTCAGACTGACACAGTTTAGGATTGTATCTTAGGATGTGAAACCAAAACTAACCAACAAATCTTGTGATCAGGCAGAAATCTCCCTACAAATCCACACATATAAACTTCAGCAGCTCTGATAAAGTGCAGCTCCTAAACAAAGCAAGTTAGCGCTTTAGATTAGATTTTAGATTATTTTCCAAAATCGTTCAGCCCTACTCACTATTGTGCAGAAGTAACCATTTCATAGTTTTCACGTTACGTCACATTCCAAGGAAAACACAACCTTGGAGGCAGTTTTTAACGGTAGAAATGCTGCAGCGGATGCTGTAACGTTATATGGATCAGATATGCCCAACACTTGCAGTTTGTGTTCGTATCTTACTTTGCCTTAGTTGAAAGGTGATCGAAACAAAATTTGACTGCGGCATCTCTACAGGGGAGTCACGGTGTTGGTCTGTTGTTTTGCCGTCCAGGTCACCGTGCATGTCATGTGACTGAAAACTATGAATAGAACGAGCGAGCCATCACGCTTGCAGTCCCTCTCCTCCTCTCTCAGCAGAGCTCCGCATGCACACACAGCGGCGCAAAGTGAGCGGAGCTGATCCGTGTAGATGATTCAGTATTTTGGTGTCAGGAATTTAGTTTAGCCCTGTACCTCACCCTAATCATGAATGTACTCCAACAGAGACGCTCTGAAAACCTGCTCCGTTATTAAATATATCACATCTCTTTGGTGTGGCTGTTCAGCAGCTACAAACACTCGCCTTCACGTGTGGTCAGACAACACGTCCTACAGATGAGACCTTCTGCAGCATAACCTGACCCTTAGTCACAGGAAGGTTTAAGGAAACCAGCTGCTGCTTGTGTTTCATTACAAGCTGAGACTTGTGTGTCCGCTGATATGAACCGAGGATGAACCACAGATTTTATAGGTACGTGTGCCTGCATGTGCTGCGTCTGACAACCTGCTCCTGAGTGCAGTTCAGCAGATTTTTGTAAAGCTTGTGTGTGTGTTCATCCATCACACTGACTCACTCCGTTATTTTTCGTCTGATTTAATTTCACGGGGGTTGATCACAGTCATCGTGTGATAATCGGAGACACTGAAGAACCAAACTCACAGAACACGACTTGTTTACTACCATCAGAGCAGCGTGTTCATGATCTGATAAATAAAGTCACTGCTTGCATCTTTTTAATGCAGGGCTCAAGACTAACTTTTTGTACTGGTTGCCCTGCTGCGCCTACATTTTTCATTTAGCTGCATCGCCACAAAATTTATGTGTATCCAAATTTCTCACAGCAACTTTAGCGTCGTAACAGTATATTCTAAACTTGTGTCATTTCCCAAACATATTGATAGGTATGTAAATGACTATAAACAGGAACACTTGCAGGTAAATGTTTTTCTTTATTTTTAAATAACAGCACAAACTTCATTAGTGCATAAGTGCTCTGTGCTTTGAAGCTAGTTTCATTAGCGGCTAAACAAGCAGCTATAAAGCGGTGGACACTTTCTGTTGAGCGACACGACCCTGCCCGACATGATGATGATGTTAATTTGATCCATTCTGACACCAAGTATACAAGTATAAATACAAGAGTACGTGTGTCGCCAACGCCGCCATAGGTATAGCCGTTGAGTCACACAGGAGTTTCAATCCAGTGCCCCTTCTCTGCTTTTGATTGGCTCTCACCTTCTTCCTTAAGTGAGTTTTGGGCGGTAGACAAAAAATTGTCCTCCAAAATGTTAGGTGAACCAGTGCGACCAAGACAACATTTTTGGTTGCACTCTGGAGCCCTGTAATATATGACGAGTTGTTTAAGTCTGCCTGGCGGCGAACAATAAAACAGAGACACCTGAAGCTGCAGTCTGTGGTTAATGAAGCCTCGTCGCCTGCAGGGCTGCACAATCATACAAAGCTGCATGTGCTTATTAAACACTGATGATGTACAAATGCGCAGATGAGTTCATCTGAAAGCTCCTGCTGCTCATTCAGACTTGGGGCCATTTGTGCTGGCAAATTCACTTGCCAGCACAAATGAGGGTTTGGTCAGGAATAGCCAGAGACCAAAAAGCTAACTTTGTGGAAGACAAGATCACAGAGATGGTGGAGGAGACTGACACCATGCAACACAAATTATTCAGTGGGTTAAATAGTAGTTGACAAACAAAGCACAAATTCGAAGGAATAACTCCTGTAACACTGTTTATAAAGCTAATCCAAAGTTCACATGACATGACCGGCAGGAAAATCACTTGTCAAGTCTAGACTTTGCTTAGAGATAAGATCATTTCAGTTTCACAATGGCGATGTTTTGGGAACAGAATAATGGAGGTGAATGGAACTTAGTTTGTACTGAAAAACAAAACAAGCTGCATCTTTCTTCCTGTTACAGTGTGAAGGAACAGCCCTCATGAAAACAGACGAAATCTCAAAACCTCAGCATGGACAGATACCACAACAGAGAGTCTTTCTCCTTTAGGTGGACCACCATGAGACCTTTTTTCAGGAAAAACTGTACGGTAGTCAACGGCAAGAGACGACTAATGCTTAAATCCCGTTTTGAATTGTGTCCTGAATCATGACTCATGATGTTTGTCAATTTAAGACAATTTAAGTCAAGAAAGTTGCAGTTTGTTGTAAAACTGTTGAAGTATAAGACAGCGAAAACTCGTTATTACAAAGACCACTAACCCAAAAGTTGCGTATGTGACGTCACAACTGTTTCTCTCAGTGACAGAAGCTAACGTTACTGAAGCTAACATAAGTGAAGCTAACGTTAAGCAGCTTCCATGTGTAGGTGATGTAATGAAAGGACCAGGAGTCGTTGGATTAAACACATCAGTTGAGATACATCTGAATTGGACGTAGTCACTGTGACGTCACCCGTTGGTTTGCAGACTGCTGTTTTGAAGCCTTGAGTTTGGCACCAACATGACCATATTTGGACGAAAGGGTGGCGCTAGCTAGTTTGGTTAGCTAGGTGACCAGGTTGGCCGGAATGTCATTTTTTGAGCTTTGAGGCTTTGATAGTAATTAAGAGCGAATAATCGAAGCTTCGCAAGGGGGAACCCTAGCTGAGAGTCCAGAGTGAGAGTGTCTGATCCGAGCAGGTCCAGAGCAGAATTCGGGAATAATTTAGCTGGGGTCCAGGTGAAGAGCAGACAGGATGAGCAGTGTTTCCAGTAGCGGAACTAAATCTAAGATATTATTATGCAAAATTCACTTTTTCTTCAACTTTTATTATACCCTACTAAATGCTCTTCTTATACAATAGGCCTAAGTTTGTTTCCAGCCTACAGTTTACTGATTCATTTTAAAATGTAGGAAATTTGACTGTTTTGATCTGTAATGAAATTAAGCAATTTTAAAATTAATAAACGCCACTCAGTTTAAAGCCCTCTCACACAGCTGAGAGTGTCATTCGTTTTCCCTCTGATGTGAACTGGAGCGTTAAGTTCAGTGCTGTCGGAGAAGGTCAGGCACACGAAAAAAATCTCAATTAAATCTCAAAATTGAAAATCGAATGTGTACCCAACGAATGGATATTCAAATATTTGGGTCAAGCCCTAGCTAGGTGTATCTGTAATTCACATTAACTGTCATTTTAACCAGGATGCTAATTTTGGCTAGCTAGAAACAATATGTACTTACCAGGGAAAAAATGAACAGCCGACTCCTAATAAACTTTTTCAGCAGCGCTGGTTAAATGTACAGAGAGCAGCAGATGTGAGTTGCATCTATCCAGATTGATCTGGTCTATTTTTCTCTAAATGGGACCATAATTTAATAAATGAAAATCATGCTGTGTTGAAGAAGACTTGAAACAAGTTACTGAGACTATAAACTCATTATGAAATCATTTATTGAGGTGATAAATCAGCTGAGAAGTAGCCTGATTTTCTCATAGACTTGTACACAATCACATTTCTTTTTCCAGAGGGGCCCCCCCCCGCTGGCTGTTAGAGAGAATGCATGTTTAAGACACTTCCGCATTGGCTTCAGTTGTGACAGCGCAGATGGCTAGCGCTGATTAGCTTAGCATTACAGCGCTAACAGCCACTGTCAACCGCTTATCCTGCATACAGGGTCACGGGGGGCTGGAGTCAATCCCAGCTGACATCGGGCGAAAGGCGGGGTATGCCCTGGACAGGCCGCCAAATCCATCGCGGGGGCACACATAGAGTAACAACCAGTCACACTCACACCTAAGGACAATTAATAATTTAGGATCACCAATCAACTTAGTCTGCATATCTCTGGACAGTGGGAGGAAGCCGGAGCCCCCAGAGAGAACCCACGCAGACACGGGGAGAACATGTAAACAGAAAGGCCAGGGCAACCAGGGTTTGAACTCGCGACCTTCTTGCTGTGAGGTAACAGTGCTATCCACCAGACCACCGTGCCACCCCTAGGCAATCATCATCAGTGTAATTTAGGGTACAACTCAAACGGGATAAAAAAACTGAGTTGTCTCTTGCCTTTGATTTTCATACATATTTATTGCGATCCAACGTCCCACGGGGTGGAAGAGAAGGCACAAAGTGAGTGAACTGACCCTTTAAGGTGTGACACTAACAGTATGTGACCAGCCTGCACTTAAGCCATTACTGATTTACAGCACATTAAATCAGCTTAAACAGCTTCTCTGTGCACATGGATCCATGTCTACCCAGGGGCTGCAGGTCACTGTATAACATGACAAACCTGGTCTCTGCGTGTATATACATATATAGTCCCTGTGGTGTAAAAGAAAACTGTACAGCACACACTGAGTCAGTCCTGGTTCATCCCGCTCTCCATGGCTTGTTTACAGCTCTAAATGGATTAAAAGGAAGTGGTGGGGAATTCCACTGCAGGCCCACTGAGCAGTTGGACCCTGCAGACTGCACACTTAAGGACCTTTTCCAAGAGTGTCTCACCCAAAACCCTGTCCCCAGTGTCATGTGGTGAGCAGTCAGTGTGACCACGCAGCTGGACACTAATAATACCCGAGGAGTTCACATACTCTGTGTCCAGGTGAAGCAGACCTGTCATTTAAATTAAATCCACACATACAGAGTAGCACACTCCAGGGAGGTTGCGGGTTCGACTCCCGGTGTGGCCCATGTGTAAATAAGCTGTTCTGATTGTAAGAGTAACGGAAATGCCAGCATTAACTTAAAATAAAAGTACAACGGTCAGAGAGGAAAGTATCCACGTTGCTGAGAGTCGTTAAGTCACAGCACAGCACCGGGTCTAGTTATTTCTATAAGCTAACGTTACCCGGGGAGAGGTGCGGAAGAGCCGCCTACCTGCTTCCACCGTGTCAGTCAGGTCGTGGTTGGCGGCTGTCCGGGGAAACTCCTTCAGTTTTCGGGAGCTGAGGTTGAGGACGCCGCTGGCCGCCGCCTCCTCCAGCGCCCGCTCCAAGCCCCGGTTAGGAGGCAGGTTGGCGCCGCCGATGTGAGACTGGATCGACGGGGAAGAGCAGAGCTGGGAGTGGGGAGGACGAGCCGACTCCGGCCCCAGCGTCGCCATAATATCTCCCCCTTCTTCTCCGCTGTTCTCCGCGGTTATATCCGAGAAAGAGAGCGCGTGGAGCTAGCTAACGTTCAGGCAGACCGCGAGACACACAGGCGTGCCGTCTCATATGTCTCGTGCCGTGCCGCGCATTCACTTTCCTTCCAGATCGTCGCCGCCGCCGCGTCCGCCTCCTGTCTGCGCGGTACGTGAAGCGTCAAAGATCAATCAGCGGCGCGGCATCCGGGTGTCAACTTTCAAAATAAAATAAAGCCAACAATGTTGTTGCGTCTTTACGACTTTACTAACACAAACTACTTTCTGTAAAAAAAAACTTTAACTTATTTGTTTTAACAGTTTCCCATAAATAATATGGGAATAATAATAATAATAATAAGAAGAAGAAGAAGAAGAAGAAAAAGAAGAAGAAGAAGAAGAAGAAGAACGATAATCATTGTTATTATTATTATTATAATTATTATTATTATTATTATTGTTAAGTCAAACGAGACAAGATAAAAATCAGTGTCTCACACAATGCTGTAATGAAGAATATTAAAAAACATTTAGAACCTTTGACAGATTTAATAATAATGTATAAATAATAATCTTTATTTATAGAGCACAAAAAATAATAAAACTGATAAGATACACAATAAAAGCAAGAAAATACTTAATAAATTAAAACACAGTTGAAATAAAAACAGCCATTACAAATAAAATCAACTAACATCAGGAAAGACAATACTATAAAAGAGTTCACTGACTCAGCCGACCTTATTCTTACATTTTACATTTATATTTTTTTCTGTATAAATGATTGAAGTCAAATCTATTTTTAAACCAGTTAACTTGAAAGAATGAGTGATTTTAATTTCCATTCAATTCATTTCAATGCTGAACTGCGTTACGTATTTTATTCTGAAGACATGCCTTCTACGTTTTCGGTTGCCCTCGGCATTTCTCTGACTTGACGCAGCTCACTCAATGCGGCTGCGCACTGGCCTGTGCTGCTGTGAGACTGCAAGGAACAGCAGAAACTCTGTAAATAGCGACACCTGCTGGTCAGAAACACCTACTGCTCCTGAAGTTATTACCACATGTTGAATCCGAATCACACCTGAGTGTTACTGTATGTCACAGTGATGTCATATGTTTCTACCATGTGGACCCCAAATCCTGGTCCTCTTGCTCACTAAACCTCATGCATATTTGTTGAAAACAGACTGATGTTCTGCCTCGGATTTGTTTAGTAATCCGCTGTTTTGCATCAAGTGTTTGTTCTGATCATAAAGAAAAGTTTAAACTTAATTTTCACTCAGGAGCAAAACTCAGCCTTTAACTTGAAAGAAATAATGATTTGACATTTATCCTGATAATTATCAATATCGAATAATTTGAACTTCTTCGTGATAACATTTGTGGCCGTATCGCCCAGTCCTAATTTCAGTTAAAGTAACACAGCAGAAGTTTGTTTTGTTTGTCTGCAATATATTTGACATTTGAAATGATGAAGGCGTTTCAAAATGTAAACCATGCTTTGGTGTTTCTAATTTTTTTACCTTGAGATTTTATTAAACTGTTCTTTTTTAACCTTTTTACAAAATGAACCAACACAAAAGGAAGATCTTGATATCTAGATAATAAACATCAAAAAAAAAAATTAAATCATGCTCCAAACTAAAAAGAAATGAAGTTTCAATTCGAACACTAAGCTTGTTTACTAAATATTTAGTCAATGCTGATGGAAGAAACCATAAAGTACATCTTTGGATGGAAAAAAACAACACTGAATGGAAATGCTATGCAGAAGATGAAGTGATCCATCAATCAGTTAAAAAAAATGCATAAAAAAAAGCGTAGAAACTTGACGGCTCTGCATTGTGTTTGGGAACGTTTTAACCACACGACTGCAGTTACCAGTGTGAAACCACGGCTAACCACAATTTTGAAGTGTTTGTTTTTTAAGTAAATATCATAAAAAATAAAGTAAACATATTTTACTGAGTCTACATTTTGCAGCAGCCAAATGTTGTTGTCATTAAACCACCTGCACGCCCACAGTTCCACCCACGCAGGTGATTCTTTAGGGTGATAAGAGCTCTTCTCAGTATTGTGTGGGCAGTGTTTGAATGCCATTTCTCTAATTCTCCTGTTAGCGGGTGGGACAAATGACACCTTTCTCATCCTTATTGGCGCATAAATTCCAGTGACCTCATTTAACTGTCATCATAGCACCATCCACCTTCAGCCTGAGCAGAGGCCTGATCAACCAGAACAAGTGAACACATGTGTGGGTATGCAGGGCCTTTTAAATACTTTGTATCAGCAATAATCCTGCTCAAAGCTGCTGCAGTCAGGTAGTCATGTGGTCCAGTGTTAATGTCAAAATATTGATTATAGCCGCTTTAAGAAACAGCTAGTTGTCGTTGTGTCACCAACATGTATGCTGTTTCATCATCAAGCCCATTCTGCAGAGAACGTGACAAATGTCAACCTCATGGTGGCGCTACAGGAAAAGTGTTCTTGTTCTGAAAATCACAAATTATGCGCCAATCCATAAAGTAGACGGTGAGATATTTCCTTGGATAAATGAAAACTTGTGGAACTTGATGCGACCCAACCCGTTTTCATCCAAGGGAGTCTCATATGGACGCCTGGTCAAGACCCCTTGGAGTCACTTTTTAAGCCCTGGTACCCTTTAGCATCAGTTTAGGGTCAAGTTAGCAATAACAAATATGCAAAGTCAGTTAGACTTTCAAAATAAAACTTGTGGTTAAAATTGTAAAAAAAACACAATTTGATTCGGGTTTAGGCAGCAAAACTCAAGGGTGTCACTTAACATAGAAAGTGACAATGGGGACACAAGGACTCAGATTTGGGGCGTCATGATACACTTGGGTCACGAGAACGAGACGAGAAGAATTTTAACATTTTGAAGAAACAGAAAATGCTGAAATATATGAGCGGGGGTCCGAGAGTCCTCCCCCAGACAACTGGAGCATTAAACACTTAATTTCCTGCATTCTGGAGACATGTTCTGCTCCAATTTATGGTGGAAATTCCTTTATTTTAAATAATAATTCATAAACATAAAAACATAATGGAATATTATGCAGTATTTAGTTACTTTTCTTGGACAATGCACATTTGTTTGCATTGCATGTTTGCTCATTGTGCAAACAAACCTTTCTTCGTCCCCAGTGTCAGTGACACCCATGCCAAAAATACTTGGTTATGTTTAGGAAAAGATCATGGTTTGGGTTAAAATAAGTACTTAAATTACATAACATTACGTAACATCACTAAAAAGAATCAGTGTTTAAACACCGGTCTAGTTTCTGACCCAACCCATCCCCCTCAACAACCTTCTTACTCTAACTTTTCTTTTTTTATAGTAGGCCTACTTTTAGTGTTGAACTATGATGCTACAGACCGCCATGTGCGTTAGTACCAGACGTCAAAGCACGTGACAGAGCGCAGCTATTTGACGACCTGGGAATAAGAACGTGCTGAGGGATCAACAAAGTCAGACATTGGAAAAAAAACTCACTCCAATCCATCTAAAGTTGTTTAGATTTGACAGTTGGGGCTAACATGGACCGAGTGGCAGAGCCTACAATTCATCTTTCAGTAGACCTACCCGGCCTTTTCTGATCCTGCAGTTCTTCTTGTTCTGGAGTAAAAAGAAAATCAGCCGAGTGAACAGCTGCAGGAGAAGCACTCAGCTACATAAACACAGCCATTGATAATTGTTTAGATGAGTGATGCTGTATAATCGATACCAGAGTTTCTGTACCGCCACATAAATGATGACCATACTTTGAGAAATATAACAATATTAAATGCTGCTTCTTTTGTTTGACTAAAGAAGCCAAGCTTCTCCACTCTCAGAGATTTATGAGAACTTAAACCTTGATTTAAATTAGGAACTGATCAAATAATATGGAAGATTATAAAAAACAGACATTTGATGGCAACTGTTGGTACCATGAGGTTTTCAATAGAATAAACACGGTAGTCAGACTCAGCACGGAGAAAAAGGTTTGATACCCAGACTTAGTCATGAGGGCTGACACGTTATATTTTTATGTTCTTTTTCAGTTTGATAACGAGCCGAAGCCTTGTGAACTTTGCCAGTAAAACTAATGCAGCTAAATCTAAAAAGGAATCATTCCTAACAATCGACGTGTTAAATAAAGGTTGATAATTACAAAGTAAAAGCAGCTCTGAAAGCAGAGAAGCCTCTTTGTGTTGCAGGTAAGATTTATAACCATCGGATGTCCATTTACTGTTTGTTTGTTTTTTTGTGTGTGTGTGTGTGTGTGTGTGTGTGTGTGTGTGTGTGTGTGTGTGTGTGTGTGTGTGTGTGTGTGTGTGT
>JAPMOB010245859.1:0-10848 GCA_029875015.1 Lepomis gibbosus
GGAAAGCTGTGAACTCTGCAGCTTTCCGCGAGATGGCTGAGGATAGCGTACACGGGCGAAAAACGTCCTCTCCCGTGCACAGCGAACTCGTAATCCAACATCACGTCTCCCACGTTCATGTCTGGAACGCACGGATGTATAGCTCTGTAGAACCGAGTCAGACATGAGCTTACATCGAAATTTCTTTCCACTCCTCGAGTGACACAGACCCTCGCTCCGTGTCCCAACAACACGGCCTCGTCTAGGCACGCTTCGTACACGGAACCGCACTCGCCCCTGGGCCTGTCCGCTCGGGAGAGCGAAAATCGCTTCGGACACGGTTGTGGTGTCAGATTGAGGTTGTATTCGGATAGAGGATAAGAGAGCATTTCATCCTCGGCCTCGTCTATCGCTGTCTCTTTCGCCACCTCGATCTTGGGGAAAAACTCCCCGTCGCCTATAGTACTGGCTTGCGCTTGCAACGGTTTACTCTTATCGGACCCCAGCCACGGTCTCGCGTAGAAAGGATCCTTACAGGCCGGGTTTTCGATATCTGGACAGTCGACCGAAACGCTGTACAGGCACTGTTGGTACTTTCTCCGAGACGCTTTAAAAAGCCGCAACAGTTTAGGCTCCGCGTAACCTTTAGCGTGTTCGCTGCGAATAGCTTGTTCTATCCGGGACATCTCCGCGTCGGGTTCTTCGTCTTGCGCATCCACCCGCAAACGTTCTCGCGCGTTTTCGTCTTTACACGAATAATTTAGTTCGAAAAAACAATCGCTGCACTCGAGCAGCGGGGTGGGAATCGGATTGTTTCCCGGCGTGATTACGCACAGATCGTCCGTGAGCCGAGTGTAACTCCCGAAGATGCAGGGTCCGGGTACGATTCCGTCTGTGTTTGGTAGTTTTAACACGGCTCTACCGGATCCGTGTTTAGAATGAAAAACGCCGCAAGCTCTTAAAAGTTTCAGGTTGACCAGCCCTAAAGTACGGAGTCCGACCGTGGCCCATCTGAAACTCGATTCGGAACCTCCTCCGCTCCCGAATAATACGGTGTGTCCCACACCGTATCCCGAGTGTCTACCCGAGCGGATCGCTCGATGTAAGCTCGCCAATATAGCTTCCTCCTCTTCGCGATCATCGGTCTTCGCGTTTGAACCATCGCGTTCGGTCTCACAAGCGCCTGTGGAATCGATTTCGTCTTCTTCCTCCTCTTCCACATCCTCCCACTCCTCGTCAGAACTCGATAGGTCGTCCGCACCGGTATCACACAGTATCCGTTCTCTGAGTCTTGCTATTTCATCTTCCAATTCCTCAGACATGACCTTGTCCGTGTCCCAAAACTGCAGAGCTGGTAGACGCGAGTGCACTTTAGGATTCGCGGACACTATCGGTCTGAGTTCCGATAGAGCCCAATGTGATCTCACCGTAAACCTCCAACGGCTTTTGTCGCAGGCGACAAAGGAATGTCCTAAGCATAGGTATGATAACAAAAACACTTGAGCTTCCCTCAGACTCAGTTCCTCCGTTACAGATAAATGAACCGGCTCGCCATCCGATTTTCCGAGCGCGAGTTCACAGAACGTTTCGTACGCGTACATGATAGCTACACACGCTGGAAAGCGAATCGTGTCCGGTGCTAGTACGGTCATAGAGCCCGGAATCAAGCATATCGCTTGATTGAATATGTAGCGTTCCGATTTAAAGTTTATCGGTAGTACCGTGCTATAGTCTGCGGTTTTTACCACGTTCAAATTAGCCTCTCCGTTATGCGTAAACCCGACTCGCGGAATCCCGCAGTCTGTAGACACCACTAGTTCGGGAACGCCTGAGACTTGGGATTGTACTTGCAGTTGCGAGTACTGACACGGAAACCATTCTGTTACACATCCTCTCGGATTAGGTCGGCGAGTTTCCTTGCGCGCAGGATCGTACATCAGGCGCGTGTTCCCTTTAGGTATTATCACCACCGTATCTCTCAGAATGTGCCTGATCACCGTCACGTTGTCAGTTTCTGCCAGCACGGAGAACGCAGAAGGAAGCACGGTCATGTCTCTCAGACACATCAACCCTTCGCGATCGGACGGTCTTTTGCTCATCGTCAGATATTCCGGAGCGTGCTGACAAACCGCAGGGAGCTTAAGATCGTTTCTCGTCTTTAAGGGCTCCATATACCTGAGATCAATTTTTCTCGAGCGCACGCCTGGTAAAATACACTTTAGTTTGAATTCAGTCCCCAGGGCTCGGTTGCCGAGAACGAGAGCGCACAACGTACGAACGATCTCGTCTCTGCAGCATTCGTCGAAGATTAGACAAATCTCCGTCTTCCAAGATGTCACCAGCGTATACAGACATATCCCGTCACACGTGTAGATGATCCCGTCTTCTACTTTCAACCCCCGAATGTCGCGATCTATAACTCTGTAGCACATAGTCCACGGGGACAGCACATCCTCGAACGGTTCGTCCGTATATGACAGTATCAGCGATGGCAGAGCTCCGGGTCCCTGAGTTGTAAAGGTCACATCGGAGAACACGCACGAGTCATTCGTAGCGTCCAGTTCCGTACTATCCGATTCAAGTATAGGTTTAGGAGGATCCGGATCGGAGAAGTATTCGATCTGAATCACCCGCCCGCATTTGTCTATTGTGACAACGGCACCGTTGCCGCTTTGTAACTTGTACACTTGGTCAGATATAGTCAGCGTCAAAGAGCCCGTGTGTTCGGTTAGCGCATTTTGATATACGCTCCGGCATCGTGCCACGAACCTAGAACTCCATTCGGGGTCTAGTTCAGCGTACACGTCTCTCGAGCTACGAAATATGTAGGAGATTTCGTTTTCAGTCAGCTGACTCTTGCCCAGTTTTAAACACGTATAGATGTAGTACATGTACTTATCACACATGCGAAGTAGTGACCCGGGGTCGCGTGTATACGAAGAACCCAAACTCCGGTCATGGAGGGCGAGAGGTCCGTGTCCCTGTGGAAGGGTACGCGAGATGAGCTGAGCGCTCATCCTCTGTCCCTGCGAGACGCGCTGAAGAATGCTGTGCGGGCTGTATTCTCAAATTACGAGAATCGAATGAACGAGCATTACGAGACTATGTCTTTCTGCAACCAAGGCTCTGGGGTAGCGGACCACACTGAGACCGCTAGTATGAGCTCTGCGAGCTCCGATGCGGCGCGTAACTTGCGATCAGACGCTAGAGTCGTACGCTTCGACAATAGCGACAGCGAAGAGAGTATGTCGTTAGGCGCGGACCACGTGGACAGCGACCCGGAGTCCGGAGAGGACGAAGACTGTCACACGCGATATTGGAAGGTTAAGTGGACATCCGGAAGGGACACTGCGCGCCCGGAGAAATCGAACGGGAGCAGGCGCTCGAGATCCGACCAAGGAAGATGTCTGAGATGCGAGGCCTACGACGCTCATTGTAAATCCGCCGCTGAAAATTACAAACGAACTCTCACCAACTACAACAAGACGGTGTCAGAGCTTATGATAGGCTTTAAGAAGGTATTAGAGAGGTACCCCGAGCTCAGGTTCGATTCCGGAGATGAACATCTTCATTATATGGTACAATCCGCGCTCGGTCGCAATAACCTGGTTCAGGAGATGGTTCGGTTGTCTGCGAAGAGACAGGCCCGCGACACGATACCCCCTGACTCGCAAGACACCGCGTGTGAAACGGACCGATCTGTCATTACCATGCAGGAAGCTTTGAATACATGTTACAGCGACGGCGAAGCTCTCCGAATGTGTCTTAAGCATTACACTGATCTATACGTCAGATACATTCAGGTCTGGCGAGAGATGTGCTCCAAGATCTCTGGGGATATTACGGTAATGGAATTTGTGAACATGACTAACGATAGACCGGGTGTGAGTCACGGAGAACCATGGTCCGAAGCGATAGGTTATCTTGCGCGTATTACAGACAAAGTGGGTTCTATTACGCCTAGAGCCGTAAGCGAGGCTTGCGTTCGCGCTTTGCAATCCGTAAGCGAGCATCTTTCGTACGCGCCTACGGATTTCCCGAAACGTAAAATGTTTATACGGGCCTGCGTGGATCAAGTGCGCGATCACCTGGATTCGAACGCGAGAGAGTGGAGCTGGGATTCGCACATGAATGACGTGTACCTAGATGTTCGCTGCGATCTGACAATACTGGACACCTTGGTCGGTCTCGGGGAAATATCGGTTAAAACGCTATTACAGGAAAGGTCTATGCTCGTAGCGCAATTACGAAAACATATCAGGAACCAAGGCGCATTAGAGCTGCAAGTCCAGCAGCTCGGTGCGAAATTCACCAAGAGTCTTCGGTTGCATCCCCAGATGTACTAATCTTGCACGCTTTATGTCACGATCGTATACGCGATGGATTCCGAGTGTAGCTACCTACTTTATTCTAGACTTGGTGATGATGGAGAAGAAGGAGAAGAAGAAGAAGAAGAAGAAGAAGAAGAAGAAGAAGAAGAAGAAGAAGAAGAAGAGTCGTCCGATCCCTGTATACAGTGTGCCAGACACAGATACTTGCATCTCTCGAAAACGTACATCATTCAAGACGTGAACTCGACACCCGCACAAAAGTCTTTGCCCGGTCCTATGGTTCGGTATGTGCACGATGTGGAATGTGATCAGGATTACGTTCCGCCGAAACGAACCGTGTGCTATTACGTGAGCAACGAGACCGTCGGATCCATCGAAGGCTGCGTGCGTCTCAGAGACGTACCCCCCGAGGGTCCATGGTTGTCAGATCTGAAAACAGCCCGCGACTCGGTGAGTCGATTGAGACACGCGGGTCTCGCGTGCGTATACACGCCTGAACTTAATCGGATCGTTCTTCAGCAGAAGAACGATGACGGATTATTGAACCTTGTACATAACTGGACTAGGGATAGACATCACATGAACAGATGCGTGGAACTGTTCGGTCCGTTTGCGTGCGACGCGGTGCTCGCCCCTCTGTTACGTTACGTTCTTCGATCGCGTTGGCTCGAAGAACGCAAGAACGGCCTGGATTGTAACAACGCTTTGCAGCCGGGATGGGCTCATCATTTTTACGAGGCTAACATGGTACCCAGGAACGCAGCAGGTCCGGTGTTCGCGTATAGCGCATCGAACTGCAGTTCGTGCGAGCATCCGCTTACACGGGACATTATGGACCGGATCGTCTCAGAGATGAAACTAGGTGGATACACCTCTTGGGCAGCGGTTCGAGCGGTGCGTGATGAAGAAAATGTGATTCTGGAAATTAAATGCGTACCCTGTCGAACGCGATTACTCGCGTGCTGCGTGTTTCTAATGGAATGCGCCGCAGTCCACGCTTCACGGGACAGAGACTGGCTTGTGCGAAACGAAGCTGTGATTCAGGTGTGCTGGCTTCTCTGTTATCTCGGCCAACACGAGGAAGGGGCCCACGACCCAGATCTGGAACGGTACGCGGGTTACATCGTGTCACACTCTATAAGCCTTCAGGTATACAAAAACGAGAGAGAGCTCCCTTCCGCGTTGGACACGTGCGTTTCCATGTTTGCGAACGATCACCTTTGGATCCACCGCGAACTCGACCTTGTCAGCAACATTGTCTGCGAAGATCCCGACGCTAGATTGCTGAATATCATCAGAACCAATGGTGCTTTCCCATCTAAACGAAGCGCGAGCGCGGTCCCCGGTCCCCAGCACGATGTCAATATATGCACAACCGTAAACGTGCTGCGTGTCGTACCCGATCACATGGAAGCCAAAGCTCAGAACATAGACGCGATAACGCGCGCTCTGGTGCTGTGTTTTCCTAGGATATCTGTGTTGGCATTAAACGATGTAACCGTAACGATTCCAGAGGTCTCGGGCTCTACGGATACGCTATGGCCGGTATTCGTGAACCCTACCAGAGCGTGTTACGAGTTATACAGATCGTTGGCGCTGCCCGTATCGCCTAGCCCCGTGTACCTGTTGGAGATATTGGCCCGCGGATGGCGCAACGTGTCTCCTGAAGTTTTACGTACTTTCATACCTACATGCACGGGCGGAATCGTACACGTAGCGAGCGATCGCTACGCTCGCGACCTTCTAGCGCCCCTTACCGCGCTCAAAGAGCTGGGCATTATAAACCGAAAGGAGGAACGCGGTATGATCGGAGCTCTACACCGAGGCGTCGTGCCCGGCTTCGCTGGGAAGGATGACAGTGTACCCGACCGCCTCATCAGCTCGACCTTATCCCTAACGTTCGCAGCATCTGGTTTACGGATGTTAGACCAGGGGGACGGTCCGATATCGGATAAGGACTATCACATTGTAACCGTAGCCGGATTGTTGTATTTTGCAGCGTGGTACGTACTAGTGTACACCAGTGTGTTACACACAAACGCTACACTGCGAGCTCGCGTGGCCTCGAGCGGTTCGCGGACCGACAAACTGCTCTGTTCTTGTCTGACTCTGGCCGGTGCGCCGACAGAGTGTCCCGAGGGTTACCAGGTGTTAGATTTCGACGGGGCGAAGGTTATGTGCGCGCTGAACACCGTGTTCCGGGGCCTATTGGATTCACATACTACATCCCGCATCGCTCAGCTGTACGCTCCCGAGCTCATCGTTCAGTTACCTTACATAAAGAAACTCGGGTACGTTCCGGGTAGCGTCAGGAGCGTATTAAACGCGAGGAACGGTTGGGTCTCGAGAGAGTATTTCGGCGCCGGTGATAACCCGGTACCCGAGGACGAACCGGCGTTTCTTTACCTCGGTAATGTCGCTCATGGGCTTCACAGTAGCACGGAAGGTATGTTGACCCGACCCTTTAGACCAGTCGCTCGAGCGCCGGACGTTGTCGAGCGGGAATTCGATACGTGGTTCGGTACGATTAGATATTCCGGGTTCGATGACGAGGACGCGGGGCTTGAACACGAACTCCGTTGTGAGATTGCACCCGATGAGGTGTATCTCGACGTATCGCTAAATCAAGGCGAAGTCAGCGATACGAACTCAGAGTCCCAACCCGAGGTTCGAGACATTCAACAGCAAGTTAAAGAGCCGAGCTTACCATCCGGTGTGCGCAGTTCAGATACCTCGAACGGTCTACCAGATGCAACAAACAGTACACACGCTGTCTCAGAATCTGCAGCGGATGTTCTCCAGCCTACGGAGTCACAAAGTGTGATAGCTAACGAGTCCCTTGATTCGACTACCCAGACACCCGAAGACCGTGACAACTGTGTGACCGTATGCAAAGGTCTCAATGTAGCAAAGGTTCAGCCCCGGGGCCAAGTTGAATTTTTGTCACATGTCGAGCGGGGGGATATTGGATCCGTGAATTGTGCAGCGAATCCGATCGTGGCGAGCCCTTGTATGACACACATATATTCGACTGTATACACTACACACAGTGACACCGTGTACAAACACCATAAGGTCGGTAGAACCCATGTGACACTGATAGAAGCCCTATGGTATACGTTTATGCAGTCCAACAGGGACACGCAGCGAGAACCCGCTACGCCCGAAGCCTTGGCTGTTATGATACATTTAGCAGTCAAAACATTAGACCCGAGCCTATCCGATGCCTGGTCCGTGTGCAACAATATAAAAACCGTATACGAGGAGCGCTGTGGAACCGAGCACGAGTCCATACCTATAGCGGCCATAGCGGGAGGCCTGTTTCATGTGAACATCGAGTTGCGTCTCAACGGGAGCGTGTATCACGTACAAAACGAGCACTACACACAGTGGGCTCCGTGCTATTTGTACTTCAACGATTGCGTGTGGCATACAAGCAAACCGAGCTCGGTTCCAAATTCAACCGGCTCGGTTAACGATTCTCTTGCGATACCGGCGGAGACACGTAGTTCGGAGTGTTATCACACCGGTACCATCCGCGCTTATATAAGGCTGAATTCGCTCCGGGTGAAGAAGGTCACATCCGATGGATACTGCGGGTTTCATACAGTAGCCACGCTGTTGGATATGTCATACCCGGAGTCTAACCCGAATATAATTAGGACTACTGTTCGGTATGCATTTAGCGATGATGATGATAGTTCTAATGCCGCATATATAAGCAGCATGGAGGTGAGCACCGAAGAAGAGCTGATTGAGATATTGTCCCGGGAGAAGAGATGGCTGAGTTCCGATGAAATTATGCTCATGCTTAGGGCTCACAATAAACAACCCGCTCTGATCACAGAGTATTCATACCCACTATATGAACCCCAGCTTGCATACGTTCTTCATAAGAACAATCACTTCGAACCCGTGGTACCTTTATATGATAGATCCTGAAATAAGCACGTGTGTGAACCCGGATTGTGTCTCTGTACGATGTGCACTCGTTGTGTATGTTCGTTTCCTGTAATATATCAGTCACGCATGCATATGATTGTATGTATATCTTTATTGGAAATAAACATAATAATATACAAACACAAATGTACTGTTGTCACTTACACACAATAAAAACACTCAGTCCAGGTATATGCACATTACGGTTGAACTGGGGTGAATGACTATATTATAAGTATAATAGAAAATAGTACACGTATACATAGAAAAATGTAACATGCCAATACCATCTGATTCAATGATTAATCTTAGGTCATGTGTTCGAAATCACAGGATACAAACACCGTGTCATCACTGTGATGAACAACCGAGCGCTGAACGCTTGCACCCGTAGACGCCAGAGCTGGGACGGGTTCAGTTCTGAGCGTATGACTTTGTCCGCGTTTCTGGGAACCTTCGAGTGTCCCGGGCTGCAAACGCGGCTGAGGTGGCGCCCTTTTACCTCGCTTGTTTACATGTGCAGGTTCCTCACTAGCGTTCACCCGGTTCACCTGTGTAGAGCGTCTCTTCGTCGGACGGTCATTGTCATCACGGCGACCATTCTTGTATACTTCGATCGCGCCGGCCAATTTGTGCAGCGGAGGCTCGACTATTATAGCCGTGTTCCATTTAATGGCTGTATTCTGTAGCTGTATAAAAAACGGCCCGTAAACCTGGGTCCTTCTGCCCACTGTGTCAATTATTACGGTCTGATATTCCTCTGGTCCAAGGATGGTAGACAACTCGGTGGCCTCGGATATGGGTACCGTAAACTCGCACGCGTTGTACACGTCGTACACGCTGTACGAGCGCTCGTCAGCGAGCATATCCGCAATAGACGTGGGTAAGTAGCACAGGAACCCCAACTGCGTTAACGTGTTTTTGATGGGGGTTAAATACCCGACCGAATCGAGACTCGTCCATTCGTGCACAGTGTCAATCAGGGTCCCTAAAAAATCCAACCTAAACACACCCCCACATTTCCACACTCTCGCGGGCTGAATGCACTTGAGCGGAAACCCCATACACCGCAATGCTACAATCTGAGCCCTTAGCAGACACTGCGTAACGTGATATGCGAGTATGAACTCGTTCGATTTAGACATCGTGACCATGCCATCCGAGTGTCCAAGATTCCACTCCCCGACCGCCTCGCCTACGAACACACCCAGCCCGTCCGTGTTGGTCGGCGTACCCACTGTGTGCAACGCAAACGTTCTAGGTATCCAGGGGTGCACTTGTAATCTAGTGTGCAGCTCTAGAATTTGCGTCAGGATTTTGAGATCGTCCGTCACGTTCACCTTATGAACTATCAAATTTGCAAAATCTGAAAACGTGCACACGGGTCCTAAATACCTCGGAGCATCGCTCCTCAGGGATAGCATGAGCCAAGCATAGGCCTTCGTCAAAATGGGATAATCGCTGATTTTCAACACCGTATGTGTAAATTGAATATTCTTACTCACGCACAGATCTATCATATCGTATACCGGGTTCTCCTCCTTGTGAGATATCGTCTTCGTGATAACATTCGACGATACGCTAAAGCCTTTTGGTGTAATCAGGAATCCGTTGTTACGTCGCGAAGACTCGATCCCATGTCTCCAATTAGCATCATGTATAGTCCCTGCAGCACGGATTGTCCCTGGTACAACGCTATCGTCCATTGGGTAGACCCAAATTGTACCCAAATGAGGTCTAGGTAGGTTGACACAAGGATTACTGATGGCGCCTAACACTGACCTTTTTTTGACAGTCACATCCATCGGTCGTAATGCATTTGCGGAATGTCTAAATTGGAATTTCAAGTATCTCACGAGTTCTCCGGTTTGCGATGTACCAATTTCGATCCCCAATGGCGCTAAGCCTTCGGTTGCCTCCAATATAGCAATATCGGTTCCGGTAAGACCTACGCTTTTCCAGCGTGTAGTCACTCCACTGGCATTGATCCGTTGTCTAGGCGCGACCACGGGGGGGCTTGCGATTGCTGTAGCTCCGGGATCTCTCGTGTTCACGTGAACATCGACATCAACCCGTTGTCTAGGCGCGACCACGGGGGGGCTTGCGATTGCTGTAGCTCCGGGATCTCTCGTGTTCACACGGGAAGCGTTATGTTGATACAGACGAGTGTCCTTGGCTGAATCCGACTGGTGCATTGTACACCTCTGGTCTGTGTGATTACTGCGCGCGTCTAACGTAATTTGATATGCGTTGTTTTTAACATTCCTCTCAAAGTCTTGATGTTGTACGCCCGGATCGGCTTGCGTGTCACCATTGAACCCTTGAACCCCCCGTCCTCCGTCCGCGATCGTTCGGCTGACTTGGGTACCAACCCGTTGATTGTTTACAGCCGCGTCGTAACGAGATCGATCGGGAGACTCGTGTTCGAGACGCGTATCCCGATATGTACTCACGTGTTCGTTGACACACGGGAGCTCGGTAGATGACTCTGTGATCTCGGAGCTAGGCTGAGAGTTGATCATATCCTCCACAGGACACGTTTCTTTCAAGATAGTCCCAAGAATATCAGCGTTCTGCGAAAGAGACCATCTGTTCG
>JAPMOB010245861.1:0-23945 GCA_029875015.1 Lepomis gibbosus
GGTCAGTTCTGTGTCAATAAACAAGGGACCATGTGATTGGCTCTACAGTGACTCAAAACAGTTGTCTTTGATTGGTTTAAACCTGGACTAACACCTCTGAAATGGTCTTTTATCGATATTTATTACATGGTTGATATTTTTGCTAATCTTTTGTGATCAGGGTGTACAACAGACACACACACACATATAACTGATAAGAGGAATAAATAGATGGAGGTAAATCAAATTAAGCCGCATCTGAAACACTTATTAAAAATTGTCTAGTGTTTCAAATTGACATAGCTCTTAATATTTTCCAGTGTTATTTGGATTTGTCCCCTGATGTGAGCTGAGTCCTGATTTTGACCTTCCTGAGATCCATTCCTTTCCTTTTCAACCTGTCGCTGGCTCTACCTCCAGCGTGCTCCAAAAGACAGGTATAGCGTTTCCCCTTGAGCTTTATAACTCTGCTTGACCCCGTCACATTGAAAACATGTTAGATAATGGGCTCGGGCCGGCCGATGGGGCCAAGTCGCCGCGTTTGATCAGGAAATCCCGCATGCGGCTGTACTGGATGGAAATCTGATTAGTAACCTTGGTGACGAAGCGATGGGATCCACAAGGCTTTGCTTCAATCAGATGTGACAGGTCAGGTTTTTGTCCGTGGCTCCAGCGCAGCAGGATCGCCTACTGGGGTGAGTTAGAGCATTAGATAAAGTGCCTAATTGAATGCATCAGCCGAGAGCAATCGACTGGCCTCTGATTGTGCACTGATAACAGCACCATTTACCTGATTTAACTGTTCCCAGTGCCTTACATGCCATGTAACACCTAAGTTTTATAAAAGCACTGGATGGATGGATATCTAAGGCTCCAAAAATCAGACAAATATCAGACAGTTCTTGTGATGTTGATGTGTCTTTTAAGGGTGTGGAAGGAGTTGGGCCAAGACGATGCAGTGGCCAGGAAAAATCAGCAACCTGAAGGGTGAAAGTAGATTCCAGTAGTCAGGAATTTCTAAGCATAACAAACATGTCAGACCTATTTAGCAGGCAATGGCAGGTCACTAGCCGGAGCCGCGAGGTGTATATTGTTTCTGATTAAGCTTTTCTATGCTCATGTTGCTGCACTTTGTAACAATTTACTTTAAATTCATTAAAGCTTCAAACATTTTGCTTTGCCATCTCAATAAAAAATAAATCAGCCGTGCAGAAGGAATGAAGCAGCACCCTGATTAGCACCAGCATTCTCTGATCCATCCTTGATTTTGAGAGCATGCAGATAAAATTAATTTGTGTTACTTTTAACTTTGCCAAAATAATACTCTCTGTAAGATGTCCAATTTACTATATCCTTTTTATCCATACATTGATCAAGCACAGATTCCTATCACAGATTCTTAACACTCAAACACTTAAAAAATAAATCATCTCCTGGAGTTCTCAATCAAATTTTTGCCCCTAAGGTCATGGATATTGATATCAAACGGGAACATTTCACACCAAAACACCTCATTCGCTCTCTCTCTCTCTCTGTGTCTCCCCTGGGGATACTGAACAAAAGGGATGAATGGGGGTGACCATAAAAAGCCATCGCACTGATAATTTCCCAGACATCTGCGAAAAATGTAACCTTTCCGTCGCTCTCATGATGTCAGCGGGTTGTTGTGTTCAGCAGGGGATTGGGCTAAAACGCTTGTGAAGGAGCCAAGGTAAACCGTTCCAAATGGAGTGCGGCGCGGGAAAAGGGACACCATCGCAACAAAAGGAGTTAGATATGGATCGTTGGGTCTGCGCGCCGGCCCCAGCTTGAGCCAATTATTGGTGTCATCTTGATCCAATTTAATCAATCGGAGGGAGGAGGAGAGGGGAGGGGAGTGTGGAGTTGAGGGTGGGTGCAAACGTTGGTCAAATATCCTGAGCTGACTGAGGAGCTGCCCCCCTCCCTCCCCCCTCTTCCACCGCCACCCACCCACAAACACACACAACTTTCAAAAAGTCCACTTCATACCAGTTTCATGTACCTATCTTCAGTTTGCATTGCATCGATCACAATTGCACCATAAACACTGCTTTTAGCTTTAGGGAGTAGATGACAAGGAAATACAAATATAAACATAGTGTATAAGGGAGGATTTCAAATTATTAAAATTTTAGGTAAATGTGTCTGTTTTTTTCTCTGTGCCAGTAACACTTACTTCACACAGTTTCTTTCTCTGAAATGTAACAAGAGATTCAACTAAGCACTTATTGCCTTAAGGCATTGGATCCCTCTGCTTAGCCCGGCCAAGTGTTCGGACTTCAACAATGTTTTTTTCGCCTTTTTGCTACGGTGGTACAACTACACTGTTGTTTTTGTGGGTATTTACCCCATTGATGCCATATGTGCTATTAGCTCCTACTAGTATTTATTGCTGCTCTTACTAGTCACTTGAAGATCTGTTGCTGTATTGATGCTTTCATGTTGTTCTTAAATGTAAGTTGCTTCTGATAAAAGTGTCTGCCAAATGACTTAATGCACTTAAAAACTATTTTGTTACTTGTTGGCTCACTGCAACATTTCCTGATGTGTTGTCGCCACAACTGTTGATCAGCAGAATATCATGAAGCCAATGGCAGGAATGTTTTTACGAGTAGGACCCACTCATAAAAGTCTTCATAAAATTTCTCTATACTGCCACTAGTGGTCAAAAACTCCATTGGGCACCTTTAATTTGCTCATAGCTTCATTATGCACTTGAGCAGAAATAAATTACAGCAGACTGTCTCTACTTTGGAGACAAACTTTTTAGAATTTTTCTGTCTGTTTCCTCCTCTCTGTCACCTGTGCATCCATGCATTACGCATATTCAGTGTACACAAAATGGACGATTGTGTTGCTGAATGAAAAAAGCATCAAATGCCACCATTATTTTTCAATCCATCGTCAGTCTAATTTGCCTAGTCTTTGCATTTTTTCAGATGTCAGGGAACCTTGAACAGGAAGGTAATAACGTGTGTTTTTTTTTTTATACAAACTTTAGTTCCTGTGACTCTATCGTTCCAGGACCATTTTATCAAAAATAAGCTATAGTCTGATGCAGTTCCACTGCAGAAGTTAACGGCTAAATGCCTTGCTCAGGAGCATCTCATGCACAAATCCTTATATAGATATAAGCATATACTCAACTCAACTAACCAATACACATGCGCACACGCTGACTTGCAGTGCGTAACAACTCTCATCTAATCAGTGTTTCAATCTCCAGAAGTCTGTTGAAATAATTAAGGTTTGAGTAAAACAATACACACGACTGGCTATTATTTTTCATCTAAAGCCAGGTCACGTTCCCAATTACTCTAAAATGTTGTGATGACATGCTTTCTGTTTTCACTGATAATATTGATATTATGAAAAGTAATGTGTCTTTGCACGGGAAGTGAATGAGATGGTCCCTCTTAGCAGCAGTTTAGATAAAAGTTTTGACTTAAATAAACCAAAACCTGCTTAGAAAACAGTTTTGATTTGCAAAGCTACCAGATAATTTATTTGTCATGACACCAAAATCTGTAAAGCTCAAGCTAAAATACCAAATTCTATTGTTTCATTTTTTCAATCCTTAAATTACTTTCCATTCTGTAACCTTCACATGTTGTTCCATTGAAGCTTCCTGACAAATCTTACATTTTGCCATCATTAACATCCAACCAAAAGTTTGTTTATTTCTATTAATGTTGGTCTCTCGGTCTTCTTAACAATTGTTGAAGTAATTTACTTCATGTCCCATCAGCCCGGTGATGTTGTGGCATCTCTGGAAGCCAGTGTGTGCATCCACAGGATGGCAGCCAATTATTTGGAGCCCACTCCAGTTTCCCAAATAAAAAATGGCCTCCTTCCACTGTTGACCTTGGATCAGCTTTCCATTTCTTATTATTATTAGGTTATTAACACAAACCCCTGAAAGTATCTTTTTAAAGTCTAAAACAAATTTGATTAGACCTCTTTACTCGCACTGGTGCAGACATATCGCTGTCTAACTCCTGTCTGCTCCCTATTACCTTCGACACTGAAGTCAGTGAGAGAGTCCGGACCTGAAAGCCTATATCCCCCTGCTCACTGGTCAAGGCAGGGGGGTGCCGGGTTTGCAGCACATTACCGCTTTATTGAATTAATTATGATAAAGATCATAACTTTAAACGCGGGGTGAGGCACGGGGCGTTTTTCGGCGCAGATCGCTCGGAGCAATTTCTCCCCTGAACGACGGTGGAGGGGTTATTGGATCTGTCAGGCCTGAACTCTGTGGCATCGTAACGAGCTCCATAAGGTAAGCTGAGGTTGGGCACAGTTCGCCGCATTGATCCCTATATGCCTGCAACACGGGGAAATTTGTACTACATACTGAACAAATAACAAGAGAAGACAGAGAGGAGAGAGGCGACTGGTGAGGCCTTGTTTTGATGGCGCCTCGGTCCAAAGGCCCAGAGGGTCATGCAGGGTTATCCTGAGGTCTCGTGCCATATACAGTTCCAGTAGATGCAATGAAGTGTATCATTACATTAAGATGCTTGGAAGTTACAAAGACTCTTTTTTCCCGTGCTTACCGAGCTCTCACTGTTCCCAAAGGGCTGTGTGTTTGTGGTTTATACAAGATTTAGACAAGATTTTTTATTCTTCTGTGGGGTCCAAGCACCCCCAGAAACCAGAAAGTGGTCAATTATGGTGAATTCTGGCGAGACCACATCAGTCAAGGAGCTATTTTTAGGAATTGCAGCTGAATTTAGGTTAAAATAAGGTACAAGAAAGGGTTAAGGTCAGAGCTGGCACGCTGTCATGTCAAATTGAACAGCTAAGGAGACAAAATAAGTCAACAGACTGTCCTCACATGTCTAACAATTCAAGGATGAGAGTGAGTGTGTGTGTGCTTGTCTGTGCGTTTGTGTTATGTATATGTGTGTGTGTGTGTGTGTGTGTGTGTAGAAACCCCAACCCCCTACCCAGTTTACTTCAAAGAATTCCTGGCCCATTGAAAGTCCTCTTTTATTTCCACCATACGTACCCGTCAGCAACATTGAAAGTGGTATTGGACATTTAGTGAGAAACATTTGTCATTTTGTTTTGGGATAACAAAAGGCTTTAATGCGCGTTGCAGGGAGAAAAGGGTGAGTTGCGGAAGGAAGGAAATCGCCACGGGTTAGTCCGTTTCGGATTAAACGCCGTATCGATCAATAGGCCTCCCCCCTGGGGGGTTGATGGGCTGATGATGACGTGCACATAGTGTTTTTATTGCTTTGAGCGCCCACCAACGTTTTAGCACGTCTGACAGGTCTCCAAGGCTCCTCTCTTTGACTTTTCAAACATGTGAGGTGTGTTTTTGATGTGTGTGAGTATGTGTGTGTGTGTGTGTGGCTGAGAGCTAAATATGTGCAGATGTATCATAATATTTTCACTGTAAGAAAGCGTGTTTGAGGGACAATAGCCTACAGCTGAATCAGCGTGCTGCCCCGCCACGCGAGTGCCTTTCATATGAGCCACCCAACTATCTGGAGAATGTATAGGCTCGCTCAGGGGGAAAGTTGGAGCACTCTTTTTCTCTTTGCTTTTTCGCACACTGTCATGGCCTGTGTATATCTACAGTGAGCCGCTCTGACATCAGCTTGAATCGCTCTGTCTCTTTCTTTTTCAACACACACCCATGCTTTGACGGAACCACCCTCTCTGCGCACCTTTTCATCTATAAATATGGTTTTTGGCACATTTACACAAGCACTACTGATATAACACAAAGGCTTGCATGTTCAGAAAACAAGCCTGCTTGATCCAAGACACCTCTGTTTGACTGCAGGCAGCCTCGCTCTTATTTGCTGATGAAGGGAGCTACAAGTCTGCTGTGGGGGTATTTGGGGCAAACAGTGGGGAGATGAGATGTAATCACAGGCTTGTACAGCTGGGTCTTGTTTAGCTGGTCGACACTGTCGAAGGGGGAGGAAAACTAATTCCCAATCAAAATACATCAGCATCAAAGAGCCTCCAATAAAGGCTGAGAGTAAAGGCTGCTGGACGCTGTGTAAGTTGAGTGTTGTTTTGTTAATTAAATACTGAGCTGAATTCATGTGGTCTGTCAATTTTCTTTATTGCATTCTTGTGGCTATGATCGATTAATGCATAAATTAAATGTGAATATATTGACTGTGGCGTACAAAAAACACAGCAGCAGCTTGTTGAGCTGTGTTGTTGTATTGGCAGGTATCCTTTGCTGCAAGATTTTGTGGATTTGCTATGAGGGTGTGTGGGAAAAGAGTAGGTTTGCTCCCGACTGAAGATGTTCCTAGTTGACTAGCAGTCAGCAGTTCAATCGATTACTCTAAAAGTTGTTGACTATTCATCATGATTTATGGTTTATGATTTAAATTTAGAAAATCATTTAGTTCCTGAGCTGAGAAAGACTGTTACAATTAATAGTGTTAACACTGTGTTACGTTACAGAGGAATGTGATACATCACTAAAGTGTCGTTCAAAACAAGGCAATACAACTTGTAACTTCACAAGATCAAATACTCGCACACTTATCAGCATGATGGATGATGTAATGTTACCTACAATTTAACTTGCCACGTTTTATCGACTACTCTAAAGATTATTTTTATTACTCAATATATAGAACTATTAATAAAACTTGTGTCATTAATATTTTCAAAAAAAAAAATAAATCATCATCCTAACAAGAGACACGGAAAGCACATTGGAATAATGAAAATAGCGTCATTTTAAATGTCCTCATCACTGCTGCATAATAATAATAATAATAATAATAATAATAATAATAATAATAATAATAATAATAATAATAATAATAATAACAGACACGATTTCTCAGATGCCGGATCAGAAAAACACAGGACCTCAAATTCAAAAATAACTGTAACACATGACAATCCTTCCCTGAGGCGGAGATACAGTATGAGAAGTTCTTATACAGTAGGAGAATCACAGGCACTATATTTTTGCATCAGTCTTGGGCAAGGAGTAAACAGAAAATATAAAATAGCTGAACATTAGATGACGAGCAGTGTAATGTAACCATGGTGTTACCATAACAGGAGCTGTACATAAATTACTATACACATGGGGGCGGAAATCAACCTGTGACAACTACTAACAGAAATGTGTTCCTCGTGTTGATAATCCTCATATTATGCAGGGACAAAAAGTAAACAAGATTTGCGGTGCTGTCTTGCTGCCGTGGTGACAAAGTGCTCCAGGATGATTTCACTTCAACAGTTGTGCTAGTGTGATAAACCATTTGTAATTTACATGGTCAACCAAGACTCTTCTCATTGACTAATGATTGAGTCAACTATTAGGGGGCAGCAATAGAAAAGAGGTTTCAGGAACAATGCCAGCTACACCTGAGCAAGACACATTTGTAAATAGTAGATCCAAACGTGTAATTTCCACTAATTCTTGTCCCCATCCTTTCTATATTTTCATGTTGGGAACATTGTACTCTGTCTAGATGAAGAAAATCTGAGTTAAAAATTTTGATCACTTATCGTTGTATTCAGTAATCATTATGTGCTCAAAGCAATAGCCTAATGTTAAGGAGCAGCGGCCAGTTGGCAAACAGTACTTTTCAGACTTTTTATGCCCTGGGTTTTGCCTCTCAGGGTACATGCAGACATAGCTAATTGGGGGAGGTTGTTGGGGCTGTGGGAGACTGAAAGGTTTACATGGCATTTTTGTTGTTATACTGCCATTATTGAGGAAATCATTTTAATATCTAATTTTAACATAATTTGTTATTGGCTCAATTTATATATTTTTTTATTTTATGTGGCCTTGTTTATAGTTTATTTCTGAAACCAAACCTACCCCCTGCAACACAACCTAAAAGAGACAACAAAACCACCCAAAAGAGACACAAGGCCTGATCCAGCTTCTCCATTATAAAGTTTCTTAACATGCCCCTGATGTGCACAACTCCCATTATTATTTTGACTGCCTTCATCTATATCTGCTTTCCATCTTTTTATCTTTATCTTTCAAAATACAATGAAACAAAAACATTCTTTCTTGTACTCAAAAGTGGAAATATACACAACACCCTTGGGAGTCATGCACATACTCAGACACCCACACAACAATATTGCAGTCTGAAAATTCATGAGATGATAGAAGTGGACAAAAAAAAAGTGTGGACAAAAAGCGCACCATGTATTTATACTATTAAAATCATTGTAGTGATTACTGATTACAAGTCGCACCACCAAAGAAAGATAATTTCAGATAATTCCAACTTGTATTTTATTGTGTTTCTCTTCCCTTCAGACTTTGTTGTTACAATGTTTCTGTTGCTACAAAAGTAAGACCCAAGTTGTATGCTAAGTTAATAAGTTAAGTCAATAAAAGCTTATCTGAAATCTGTGAACATTTTATTGTATTTTTAACCAGAGATAGAAAGAGGGTTCATGTTAGATATGCAGAATATTGATATCATTTGTATACTTGTACACTTATACTGTACTGCAATTTATGAATGTGCAGCCCTGGGTCACATGGATATATATATATATATATATAGAAACTACCATCCATCCATCCCTTCCTCCTCCTCTCCCTCTTTTTCTTCTATTTGCTGAATAAATATTCAGTTGGATCGTGGACTCTTTCGGATTGACAGCCTCTCTGAACTCCACAGAAAAGCCTCTTTCTTTCACACTCTGGACCTTATTGGCTGAGCTATCTCCCCATCTTTGGCCCGGCTGAACCTCTCAATTTTCTGGCCAGCTCTCTATCTTTACATCTCCTCTCTTTGCCTCCCTTTCTCCGCTGTCTGCATGTTTCTGTCCTCCTCTTTCCCATCTCAGATTTTTTTTTTTTTTACAGCAACGCCTCATTTTATCACCTTTTCCTGCATTTCTCTCTCGGCCAAAACATATATTTTTACAGAATGATTTGGTCGGTGAGTCAAAAAGTGCTATTGGCCCGTGGGAATGACATATTTTCTTCAGCTGATCTCTTTATCAGTGTGTTCGCCTGCCTTTGTGTCATTTTTTTTTTGTTTCCCTCTCTTTGTCTTCCATCGGGGTCCACAGCAGTGCTATTTATGTTTTGCTCACTTGTCACCTCATTATTTGTTGTGCCACGGTACAGTAAGTGTTTCTGATAGAGATAGGAGCCGCTGGAAAAGCACTCCTTCGTTTGTTTTGTGTTTATTTTGTTATCCTTCCCTCACTCTCTTTCTCTTCATCTCTGGGAGGAGAACAGGGCCGAGTCTTTATCTGGTAGCCAAGTTTACACACTGGAAGGGGAGAAAGGCTTCAAACAAACAGCTTCGCTACTCTTAACGTAAACACCAGCACTTTAACTAGACCAAATATTTACCTTTCGCCCCTGTTCATCCCTCTGTTCAGCTTCTCTTTCACATCGCAGTGCCACACGCCGGCAGATGGATATCACACACTCAATAATTTGGCTTGAATATAATAAGCCCCTAGGGTTTTGGATTGTGCTTTAGTGTGTGGTGTGTGTGTGTGAGTGAGAGGAACAGGAAGCAATAAAAAGTATATAAAAACACATATGACAAATAGAAACACACACACACTTGTACACTTATGTCAGCAACCGCAAGTTTGTTTTCATATTTATTGTCAGTATAATAAATCAGCTACTTTTCCTCTCTCACACACACACATGCACACCACTTTGCACACATGCTTTCATAATGGCCTTGGTTATTATGACAAACACACACACATCTCAGCAAGCACCTGATTGTTTGTTTTCATACTTGTTTCAAAAATAATAAAACATAACCAGCTCTCTTACGCTCTTTCTCATGTGCACACACACACACACACAGACTCACACTCTACAGCCTGCTTTTTAGAAGAAGTTGGAATGAGGAAGGATATCTGGGTTTAAATGCCTAATGCACAAATTCACACACAGTTTTTGCAGATAAGCTGACTTCACACTGCAGCTACTTATAGTACTTTTACACATCTATGTGTGTGTGCGCTCAGCTCTCTCAATGCTCATTGTGTTTGCGTGTTTGTTTAGGGGCACGGCTTTTGTTTGCTCCCGTCAGACGCCTCATCACTCTCTTCCTGTGCCATGTGTGTATGTTTAGCTGCAGGACAAGAGAGCAACTTACATTAAAACACTCTGTTTGCTGGAATATTGATGTAATTTTGAATAAAAAACAGAAGGCAGGTGCACTGTGGGCCTGGTCTGAGCAGGTGAATGGTGTACAACACTGTGAGTATTGACACCAACATAAAGGGTGTGCAGGTTTAAGTGTTTGAAAAGATGTGAGAAAACTTTCACTGTCATTCAGGAAAACGTGTTTATGCGCAATGCACCCTCATCATATTTGTGCGGGTGCAACTGACAGCAAATTTATTTCAGTTAGAGACTTTCACATCTTGGAATGGATCATTTACTGCAAACTGTTAGATCTGGGGCTTCAAGATTTTCTGGTGTTGGCTGAAAACATTCTGCTGTCCGTAGGACAACATGAGGTAAATGTAGCCGGTTCCATGGTACTATCAGTGTGCACAAGAGCATTTCCCCCTCATGTAAAATCACATCACATTAAACTATGCCCTATCTATGGTGTGTGCAGGTGGGCACTAAATGGCACATGTGGTTAATCGCAAATATTGACCCACTGTCTGTGCATTCTTCTTTAATATATGCCAATTATGAGTTTGCACCATTTACATGAGCATACACTGGGGTTGTGTGTATTATGTATGTGTGTCTTGTTGAAGAACAGCTGTGAGCAACAGCAATTAGGGTCAGAGTGTTAGCACTGAGTGTCAGTTCACACCTCAGCTCTGAGCCAAAGTCTGCTCAGACATTCCCCTCTGTCACTACTGACACCTGCTGCAGCACACACACACACACACACACACACACACACACACACAAACGAAAGCCCTCATACTGCTGCATACACATATGTACACTAACAATAACTCACAGAGAAAGGTGGGTTCATACACATGATGCACATGTACCTAAACATTTTACTGCTGACTCGTGAAAAATGCACAAATGTCAAATACTGAGGTTTAAAATTTCATTCAGTAGAACTGCTCAGATACAGCAGTTGTAACAACTAGAACAAATGGTTTCATTACATATATCTTAAAAGAGCAGAAACTATGCAAAAGCAATCTCCTTACATATTGTAGATGTTTATTAATGTACGTGGGGATGGCATTCGTTTGGAATAATGCACTTTTGGGTGATAGGAATATTGCACACTATGTTTTTAGATATTACAGCTTTTTCTCAATTGCTTAAACACATTTCTTGAAATGATGTCTCTTTTTCTCGAAACTCTAACCACAAATCCAAAACCTCTCACCAGATTCCCCAAACATCATATTTTCAGGTCTAAATGATGCTCTCTACTCAAAACCATTCAATCTTGCTAAAAAAAAATGTTTTTGCATCACACCCAAGCCTTCAAAAAGACACACACTACAACACTACAAGTCTTACAAACTGGTGAGAGAAATTCAAAACAATACCACAAAAACTGGATATAAGTAATGTTGCTTGCACATGATGAACACAACAAATGTACATTTGCACATTTTTTATTTATTATTGTACTGTACTGTACAACACACCAAACAACTGATTATTCTGCACAAGTGTCTTGTCTTTGGTCTGGGACAGGCCAGAGATTCTCATCCTCCTCCTCTTCCGACTCCTCCTTTACCTCCTCTCCCTACTCCTCCTCCAACACCAACTGTTCCCCTTCCTTCACCTCTTCTTCCTCCTCTCCCTACTGTTCTTCCACCTGCTCCTCCTCCACCTTCTCCCCCTTCTCTCTGGTGTCTTCAACCTCTTCCTTCACATCTCTCTGGATCCATTGTTCCAAAAACTGAATGAACTGACTCTGGCCCTTGTATCTATCTATTGAAGCTTCTGGTATGTATTATCAATTATGACTTTGTGTTTCCACCTGGGCTGTGCTGACTAGTGTGACCACATGGTGTGGGCAATGAGAAATGAAGGGATTTCTGTGTGTAGAGTTTAGGGAAATGGGTGTGCTTTTTACAAAATGGAATTAGCTTTAAAAAAGCCTGGTTATAGTTTTACATAATTGAGAAAAACTCTAATATACATATAAACTAAGACTGTGTATCTGTTTTGCTCATAATCAGACTAATAACTCTTCTATTAAGTCTGTCTTTCAGCAACATTGTGAATACTTCCAGGGCAAAATGCCAAAATATAAACTACAAACAGCAGTTTGATATGGGCCACCAATCATAGTATGAAAAGAGGCGTGTCCATATTGAAGTAAGCAAAGCTTGAGTGGATTAACTCATAGCTATAGCAATCATGCTACTCTTAACGGGAACACACAAGAAATGCATAGTTTTGTACGAGTGTGCATTATTTCTGCTTAAAGAGATAAGGTACCATCTTCGGGCATTTCCCTGCCACACAACTGTCCCCACCACCATCCTCCCTCCCTCCCTCCCTCCTCCTATCCCGCTGTGGTATTTGGGAGCGTCTCACGAATACCAGCATGGACGAGCGTGTCCTACCACTGAACCCCATCCCACCTCTCTGGTGACACACACACACATACACACAAGCACACGCATGCACCCGCCCTTATCGCCAGCATCGTGCTGCGGAGTAGTTTGCTTCCTGCTTTGCTCGCACACATATACACAGAAGGTACTTACAGACCGCGCACGGGCACACACAACTCCCACAACACACACTCCTTGCATTTTTCACACAAACAGCATCATCACAGCACCAAGCTTATCTCATTTGCTGAGATTCAATCCCACATAACTTTATGTGCACTTTCATCCGCGAACCTCAGACAGAGGCATACACTCACTTGCTCATCGGTCCGTGATGGTGGTGTGTGTGTGTGTGTGTGTGTCCTGTCTGAGATCTATGGGAGATGCCTATCTGGACCTTACAAGGTGAGTTGGACAGACAACAGATGGGAAGAGAGGGAAGGAGATGGAAAAACAGAAAGAAAAAGTAGTGTGACTCATAGACACAGGCGGGCTGTGAGGTGTTGTATCTTGTGCTTCCAAATGTACCTGCTTATCATGATGGTGGTCACACAGGCGCACACATACAGACATAGACCAATGAACTCCTCCTAATTATACATTTGTGATCTTATACTGTCTGAGTCGGCTTTGACTGAAAGGAGTAGCCTAACTGCTGCTGACACTGTTAAATGATCAGTGTTGGGATGTTTCCTGTTGAGAGTTAGTACACAATAACATAAGCAGTGAGCTTTAGTCTTTATGCTAAGCTAAGGTTATGATTTCCTTGATATTACTTAATAATTTCTTTTCAGACATGAGAGTGGTACTGATCTTCTTATCTAACTCTCTGCAAGAAAAAAAACAGCGTATTTCCCATAATGTCAAACTATTGCTTTTATAAAACCTTCTGTAAAGTCTTGCAAAGATATCTGGGTGTATTTGTGTCCGCTAGTATAGATGGTTTGCTTTAGAGTCGGCTAACAAACGAAATGTTCTCATAACCATATTAAAAATAAAAGGTGACATTCCTTGTGACGAAAAATGTTTAAAAAAACAAGCAGCATATTGTCTCCAGAGAGTCTTCCCCCCACCCCACCTCTCTTTCTCACTCACACACAGCCACACACACAAACACACACACACACAAACACACACACACACACGCAAACTACAATTAGAAGTGTGGAGCCAGAAGCGGTGAGGCTTGGTAATAAGTGCTTGTTGATGTTTTCCAAATCTTGCTAATAGAAAGAGTAAACATGGCCTAACCTTTTAATTGAGTGATGACATGACGATGATGGAGAGATTGTTAAGCACTCGGTGTGGAGCCAAGGAGGAGAGTCCTTGTGTTCCCTTCTTTAATTTCACCCCTCCATCCCTCTCCTTCCATCTGACCCGTTCCTGTTTGTGTTAATTAGCGCTGCTCAGGATGACTCAGGAGAGTGTAATGTGCAGCAAATGCCTCATGTAACCTTCGGGGAAGATGTTGTTCATCCTACTGCGCTGTTAGCATGTAGCTTTCATACGCATATCCATACTAGAATTGTCCTACCTCTGGTGTTCAGCAAGTCTTAGGTGCTGTCTCTAGACTACAAGTGTCAGCCGCACATAAGCAATAGATAACCCTCCACTCTTTCTTCTTCTTTTCCTCTTCTCTCTTTCTGTTGTGAGATCCCCTGTCAGAGCCCTGCCAGTGCTAATCTCTGTGATAGATCCTGTCCTTTATTTCCTCTCTACTAACCTCGACTCTAACCCTTTCTTCCTTTGTTTTCTTTGTAGTGCTGACCCTAGAGGTACCGATTAAACCACAACATCGCGTCCATGTAGTTTTGCTCAATATCCTCTACTCTGCTGCCGCCACTGCATGATTTATTTGATCTACTACTTTGGTAAATTCTTATGAACCAACAGCTAAAACGGTTTCAAAGTATGGCTGCTGCAGTGTTATTTCACTCATCTCAGATTCCAGGTGATCCTACTACCGCCTACTCAAAAGTGGGCATAAAGAGCTTTTATGAAGGATGACAGTGCTGTCTGACTCCAACTGTACGGTGATTACAAGCAGGCAGTTTTCTTCCCAGACTCATATGTGGTGATGAGGGTTAAATCTTTACCCAGAGAAAACTCCTGTTGACAGTCTCGGGGGGTTCAATCTAGGGCTGAACTTCTGTGTACTTCTGTGAAGCCAGATCCACAGATGTTAGACTGGTTTAGTCCTCCTTCTCTTTTTGCTGAGCCTGTAGCCAAAACAAGTAATTAGAAGAAGAAATTATTAGTGAAGATATAGTACTATCTCAGTTAAAAACTAAACAGCAAGTAGGGAAGAAAACAGATTGTTTGCGGCAAAAACACGCACTTTTTGATGGGGGTGCAATTGCCCGCCAGGAGTAGGCCGATGTTGCAGCCCTGTCTTGCTACTGCCTACTGGACCAATCTCAAAAAATGTTGACCACACCAGTCACAAAAAAAGACAGGGTCCAGGTTGAAAGAAACCAAAGTTCCCCTTTTCTTGCAGCTATAATATACATTTGACTTGTCAAATAACATAACTAGCATTAACAATGGCTGCACTGTATGTCAGGGTAACTCTCACATCCTAACCCAAACCACACCATGTGCTGCTTTCCCTGCTGTGACATGTCAAAATGTTGGCTTCGAAAATGGTGTCACACAACAAAGTAATATTCGCTTGTCCATGCAAAATAGGCCAGAAGCTTGGTGAGAATTGCTTAACAGCTGTAGCTGGTGAGCTAATTGTTAACTCACTAGCCAACTGGGCTAGCACCGGTCAGTCACAGTGGCTCTGAAAGCTTCTCTCTATTTTCCCTTGTTATGTTTACTTCCCCCTGGCATGTTTTTCACCATTGCACAGCATTGTGTTAAAGCACAATGGCTACAGTGGCATTGCAGTTGTTCGGCATGCTGTGCAAACGGAACTCAAATGCATGTGTTTCTAAGTGTTAAAAAGATGACCAGGGGCATCCAAGGTCAACAGAAAACTACAGCTTCTTCTTGCTTTCAAGCAAGTTCACATGCAGGATCACTTCTAAGCTGTTTTTTTATAAAGACGGGTATTCCCACAGGATGTGACCGCAGCAGAAAACAGGACAGTGCCTCCTCTTCAGAGTACAGCAAATACTTTCATCTTTCCCCTGCCTTTTTACTCCTCATTTTTGCTTTAGATTTTAAGCTTCACTTCCACACAAGTGACAAATGTGTGTTGAGCGGCTGTTCAGAAGAGACTCCTTTTACGTGCACTTTTTTTTTAACATGACCAGCACGACACCAGACAGGTGTACACTGACTCTGTCTTTTTCACCCTCACGCACACACACACACACACTCACACACACACACACACACACATCGCACTCTTAAGTGCAGAGTCTGTATTTGTCTGAGTGTAGGGGAGGTCTATGGCCCCTAGGGAACCAATAGCAGGAGAGCATTGTGAGTTAGGGGGGTGGGGGGATCAGCCTATTAGAGAGCCGCAGAGGAATTCTCTGTGAAACAGAGACCCGCCGACTGACAGAGACACCACACAGCTGCACGGCTACAGCGCCGCTGACAAGCTGTACTCCCTGTCTTTTTAAACCCAGTTTTTTGTCTTCAAACCCTTTTTCCTTTGTTGTCAATCTTGTGCACTTCCTCCAGCTGAATCTACTTCTTCAAGTGGTCACTGAAGACAACAGACTCTGTTCTTTTGAGCCAGTATCTGCAAACAAGTAGTTTGTTCTTCAAAATATAATCAATTGGACTCAGATAATAATAATAATATGGAGATTTTATTTGTGTTAGAGGCAAAAATGAGAGTTTACTGTGATAGAAGCCTTTTTTTTCCCACCTTCAATGATTTGCACCACTCCCAGCACACACAAACACACACACACACACGCGCTCCACCTGCCTTTAAGTTTCAGCACATCTGGGGAATTGGGAGGGGGGAGAGGTGTGTGTATGTGTTGAGATATGAGTGTATCACACACACCTAGTGTTTGCCTTGGCCTCAGAGGTGCAGACACAGACAGGGAAAGAAGAGGAGTGGAGAACCATGCCCTGCAGTGTTTAGATAATGAGCCGTGTGTGTGTGTGTGTGTGTGAGTGCGCGCGTGTGTTCGAATAGAGGCAGCATGTGGATTCTCTTCCCACCGCCTAAATGATTTTCATTCTTTCAGCGTGTGAATTGAGACAAGGTATTATCGCACATGCCAGTCAGTGCAACAACAAGGAGACATGCCACGGAAGAGGCATATGTAGCCACATATTTTGTTTTCCCATTACCAGACGAGTGCTTCACACGTTCCCCAATCAATTTCACTCCCTTAATTGGCATGACATGTAGTTCAGACAAAACTCTTGCTATTCTTGTGTTATCTTTATTTAAAGTCCACATGAACTACACGCATAAATACGGAACAAGTTACAGACACACACTCCAATGTACACACACGTGTTGGTTTTGCGGTGTGGCAGGTTGATTGGCAGGCAGTAGAAAGGAGAGGAAGTGAGGCTGACAGGACTCTCAGGTGGTGTTAACTCCTGACTGACAGGCAGGCCGCGCCCTCACTGAGTCAGTTAACTCTTCTTTGTCCAGACTCTCTGCAGCAGGATTTATTGTCACATTTTCAAGCGTTTTTTTGTTTGTTTGTTTGTTTGTTTGTTTTTTTTGGCTTGGGAAAGAAGCTGAACGTCATGCAGCAGAGGTCATGAGATTGACCTTGACCATGATGTTGAACATATACAATCTTGTCATATACAATATTTGACATAATGTCATTTATTTAATTTTGGAGTAGTTTATATGTGAATTTACTGACTTGCTCTTTTGACATGCTGACCTTTTAATCGTTGCTTCTCTTCTTTGTTTCAGTCTCACTTCTTTGTCCCCCCACCTCTCTCTCTTTCTCCCTTGTTGAGTACTATCTTGCATCTGGTTCCTTCTGTCTTCTCCTGTTTCTCTAGAGTGTTTCTCCTGATCCCTGACTTTCCCTGCAGTTCCCCAGGGTGTGTGTCTGTGTGTGCATGCGAAGCCAGGTGTCTGCTCTTTGGGCTGTGTCTGTCAATGATGTCGGGGGTTAGGGGTGGGGGAGAGGCAGAGGAGGTGTGAGCGTGTATCTCTGTGTGTGTTTGCGTGTGTGTGTATGTTGGTGAGTAGGAGCTGCCAGGGCACTGTGACCAGGAGCGTCTGGGAGAAATTCCCTACATTCCCAGGGATCTGCCTGGGATAAAAGCTCCACAGCAGTGCCATGCACCTGGCTGACAGGGGGAGATATACAGGCAGGGCTTGAACCCTGACACACACACATGCACAGAAGGACACACACAAACACACAGAGATGATGCCTGTGTGTGTTCACCAATTAACCTGAAACGTAAGACTACACCATCAAGTACAAAGGTCAAATAGAAAAATTGAACCCGAGGACCACCCCTCTCTCCTTTCCTGACAAACAGATCTTTTACGCTTTCATTCTGTTTCTCTACTAATAAATGCACTCTGGGATACTGAAACACAAATCCAAACAGAACTGATGAAAAACATGTCCAATCCTGAAGCTTCAAGCCTCCCTCTTAATTTTAGTGTAATCTTCATCTCCTTCCGTTCTGTCGGAGCGGCAGTCGAGGCTGAGTATATATAAACGGGTGCAACAGTGAGTGAAAGTGTGCTGGCGAAGATGTTTGTGTGATCAGAGGCCCTTGACAGTCTGTCATCTGTCAGCACTAGTCATCAAGAGCACTGAGAAAACAACCACAGACACAATGTGAGGAGCGGAGTTCTAGAAGTCATAGGAGACGAAACTCTGGTTAGACATTGTGTTTATATGGTGATATAATATATGGGTCTATACAGCGCAGTACGTGGACACAGCAAGTCTGCAATGAAAAACATGGATTGCATTACATTTATTTAATTACTAGTTACTTTGCAAATTAATCTCAACCTTGACTAACATTAAAAGGCTGCTTAAAACATGCATCAGCATCAGTAATAGTAACATGTAATAATAATGTTACACTTTCCACTACATTATGAATACTTTTACTTTTCATACTGATAGTACTAGCATACTTTTACTTAAAGCGGCTTTCATCGTTTAATTAGATAATAATAATGCATCAGATGACAATGTGGGAAAAAAGTGTGACAGAAATTCGTCCACTCATATTGATAAGCCTACAGAGGAGCTTAGCTTTACAGAGCTTTATAGTGAGTTTCAGCTCATTATTTACTGTGTGCCGCAAGAAGCTTTATATACAGGTTGTAGCTGGGCAAAAGATATTTCCTCCATATTATTATTTACAGTATCTCACAAAAGTGAGTACACCCTCACATTTTTGTATCTTTTCATGTGACAACACTGAAGGAATGACACTTTGCTGTAGAGAGTGTACAGCTTGTATAACAGTGTAAATTTGCTGTCCTCTCAAAATAGCACAGCCACTCCACACTCCCAACAGTTGTGAATTAAATGAATATTGGGTAAGATAAGATTTACTGTTATTTACCAGACATGCCACAGTAGTCCAAGTCGAATGAATTAGCATTTCCCTAGGATCATGTGACGCAAAGAAAAACGCACATAGAAATTTACATAAAGACCAAAATCACACATGAATTAAATGAAGCACCATCTGCTATAATGTCTACCATTCTCTTAATGTTACAAGTGATTGTGTGCTGGGTTACGCTCCACGGTAAACTCTGCTTTAGCTCAGTTCCAAGCCCGTCTCTTTGATACAGAGCAAGTGTTTACTTGTACTTCACTCCCCTCCAGTTCTTTTGTTGTTCCTCCCTTCGCTTTCCCTATCCCTCCCTCTATTCTATGTGCATGTGTGTTCCAGCGCACATTTATTTATGTCTGTGTGCGTATGTGCAGGTGTGTTTTTGTATGTGCACGTGTGTGTGTGTGTGTGTGTGTGGCTGCTGGAATGTTGACACACACGGAAAGAGGGTAAAAGACTTCCCAGACATCAAAGGGCAGGTAGCTGACAGGGAGAAGAGGGGCCGATAAGTCCAGTTGTATGACAATAGGCCCCAACGCACACCTGGACTGTATGGAAAGGCAGCGACGTGGAGAGAACAGCACACACATACACACTCGCTGCTCAACACATTCTCATTCATTTCCCTCCCTAGTTATGCTCCAAACACACACACATCCTCTTAAACGCCTTCAAGCACTTAGCTCGGTTACCATGCATGTCTCCGTAACATTCATACGCTCCCCTCAGCCTTCTTGCAATCCACCCACAGAGACCCCCACCCGATCCTCATCCCCGACCTCTGCACCCACAGGTGTTAGGGTCTTTGTCCTTGGACATGTGCGAGCAGCCCGATGTTGTGACGAGCCCTCAGACCCTCAAACGCCCCGACATCTCTTCTCTCAGGTGCAGCAGGGTCTCAGGTGAGCATGTTGGGGGTTGGGAAGGATGAGAAGATTAAGTAGATCTTCACACCTCAAAAGTCAAAGCATTTATGTTGGGATCACAGTGTTTTGGTGTTTCTCCATTTTAGACTTTAATTCCTTTTTTTAGTCTGGTAATTTAATTCTGGTGATATATTGTTACCATGCAAGCATTGCTTTCTGCCCATACAGCCACACAGTGACACCAAAAGAGAAGATGGAGATCTTATCTCAGAATTTTGACTTCTGTGTCTCATAATCATGAAAAAAAAATCTTATAGCTTTATAGTTTGTGCTGTAACAATAATGATAAAATAATGTAAAATCAAATACATCAGCTGGAAAATGTTTACAATTTAACCTGAAGCTATGTTACATGAAAGTACATAGCCATTATCACTCACTGTGAAAGTGGTTGCTTAATGCCGGTTTCACACACAACGCAAATTTTAAATTCCCATTGCGTTTCTCGCGTGAGTTTTACTGGTGGGCTGTTGTTTGTTAAAAATATTAAGTCATCCTTTGTCACATCTGTCTTTAGGATGACAAACAAACAACTTTTAACATGCATGTTTTCCGAATGGAGTTTGAATCGATTATGGCTATGTTAACTTATTTCATATTAAAGTACAAGGATAGCTGGAATCTAGTAACAGACACATATGTTCTGAACTTACCTGGTACTACAACTTACTGCAACGTCGCTTACTTTTCTCCAAGCAATCTCTAGTTTTGTCCCACTGAGCTTTGGCCGCTACAAAAACAACAGTGGGGCCAGAAACACAGCAGCTGAGAAGTGCAAGTAATGATAAATGAAATTTTTAATCCCCCCCCCCAAAAAAAGTTAATTTAATAGAACAAGAAATTAACTATGAGCTCCTCCCATCGTTAAACGGCTCCATTATTTTGTCCAAAGTTCTCGTGCTGCCCTCGTCTCTTTCCTTCAGATCTCCCCGTAGCTCAGCAGCTGTTTGTCGGCGAGCAGAGGGTCTGTCCCTCCACTCTGCCAGGTGTCCCTGTCCTCTACGCATGACACTCCAGGCAGTCTGAATGCTGATAGGCTATCGCCGCACAGCGTCACGTGAATTTCACAGTCACAGTTGAAAAATTTCACCTGCTGCATGCGATTTTCCACCTCCAGCGCCTCTAGCCACGTTTTTGCATTGACTTTGAATATAGCTGTGCTGCGCCCAATGCTGGCATTGCGTTGTGTGTGAAACCAGTATAATGATGAACTCACATAGAATTGTCATGTGATTCTGCAGTTCCCTATAGCTCTACAGAGCTTTATAATGACTTTCATTGCCAACTTACACCTCACGCATCTAACAGTTTGTAGTTGTGTGTCTGGCCACCTAATGAAGTCCAATCTCTATCCCTCTCTCTTTTGTACTCTTTTACCATCTCCAGCGATATATAGCTCTTACTGCTAACTGCACCACATTAGCCGCTAAATTTGTCATTCTGTGGTTTAGTGCTGGGCACGTAGTGTACAGTATACAGACTGCTAGAAACAACGGTGATGAGAGCAATGATAGTTAACCAAACAGCAAAGTTGTGGGCCATCAAAACAATGAGCTGAAGATGCTAAAACTCTGACAGGAACTGTAGCCCCGGTGTTTCACATTACACGTGGTCATTTGACCCATTGTTCCTGTAAAAACATTGACTAGTGCAGCTAAATAAAGCAAAGCTTGGTAAAAAAGTAAAATGCATCTAACTTTGCGTGTACCAATGGATGGACAAATGCGTCTGTATGCAGATATGTGTGTATAAATGTCTTACCCTTTTGCTCACAGACATAATAGATTCCGGTGGGATCCTGTATAACTTCCTTCAGGAAGAAATAGCAAGCATATTATCCATGTCAAAACACAGTGTTCTTTATACACGCATCAGACTGTAACTTCAGAGGGGGTCAAGACCAATGGCTGAAGTTCTGACAAAAATTATTTGACATTTATCTGCCTAAAAACTTTGTTTCTCTTTCAGGGGGTCATGCTGGGTCATAATGATCTCAAAGAGGCTATGAGGTCCACAAGTGTAGCTCAACTGCTTAAATACCTATATAATACTTACTGTAAAAGATACTTGCTCATCTTGTACTGCAGTACTTTCATTGTTTGGATTCTTTAAACTTGATGAACCTGAGAGCTTGTCGTCTACTTAGACAAACAGGTATTTTGTCTGATACCTAGTCCAAGGACTCAGTAGGGAGGAAGAAAGGAAGATAACACAGAGCATAGAGACTGCTGGATTAACAATGACCTCCAGCCTTACATCCTATCATTGAGTTGAAGTACAGTGGCGTGGCGGCTGGGAGACACTGAGTTCTGGGAAAGACAGACATTGAGAAAGAGGTAATTCTGGATTCATCGTCTAGCATTCAATTCAAAATGGTATTATGATTGTCGAGTGTGAAAAATCTGTGTATTTATTAGTGTCACTTGTGGGTGACACTTGGGTTTCACATGAATTACAAAGTCATTCATATGCAAAGTCATACATATGCCCAAAGTTCACATGGTTGCCATGTTTATTTTAAGTGACACAGTCCCATTAACACTTGGACCACAAATGAAAGAAGGGAAAGGGGCTGCACGCGAGCGAGGAGGGGTCCAATCAGAGTCACTCCTTGCCCTCACTTCCTGTTTTTCCTGCCGGGATGTCCCGTCACCTTGGCGACCCAGTGGCACACGCAGCCTCTCAGTACCCCCCTTCTTCAAAGGAGTCGATAGGCCTCAGGAAATTAGTTTAAGGTCTCTGAGAGGGAATCAGTCCATTTCCTAATGGGCACTCATTAGAACAATGGCCAAATGCCAAGTCCACACTGGCTTCACTGTGACATGTTTTCCTTCTTCTTACTGATTGTGTTTGATTCTCCACCTTTTGCATGTTCCTTTTTTTATTTTTAACCTACATCCTAATTACTACTCTCTTCTTTACTAGTCACGTTCTTATGAGATTTCAAGTGTCTTTAGCCTGTAAAATCTTAAAAACTTTTATAAAAGATTTGTTCTTGTAATCTAGTATCAAGATGAGGAGCTAGTAATTTCCCCAAGATTATTTCCTAAGATTCTGATGTTGCCTTGATATATAGTAGGTGAGAAATCTCAAGTTTTTGGGTTTTCATGGTTTTGTGCACCTTTAAGGTCCCAAGCACACAGGGCATTCTAAGTGGATGCATGTAGCAAGGAGTAATATCCATAGGCTGACAAGTACATGAATGAGTCTAGAGGGCCCTGAAGCCTTCAAGTGGTCTCTCCGGTATTATTTCGGATATTGGTGGCAGTAAAGCATGCACAGGAAGTAACAAGGGCAGCATGAATGTATTAGAGCTGGTACCAGCAGCAGCCGATTTGAGTCAAGTATATAGGTTAATAGCACTGAGTGAGCTCCACAGGGAGTGCATACAGTTACGATAAGCCCAGACGTGTGTCAGTCAGTCACCACCCGCATTGCTTATAGCTAGGGGAGGCAATTTATTTCAGAAGCATTTATTGTTATATTTGTTGAAATTTTCTTCCATCTTGACAGCGAGCAAAAAAGTAACTGCACTGGAAAAAACTAAATCCGGTGTGTGGCTGTGGCAGGGCCTGTAATAAGCCTAGCTAATCATTTCATTTGGTCCAAATGAAATAATTAGCTGGCCTACCTGCATGCACTCTGCCCGTGCACTCACTGCACATGAAAATGTGTTTTAAGGCAGTGGCTTTTTTCAGTTTGGATGCTTTCAAAATCTAGCTGTCTTTTGGTAGTTTTCTCCAAGCGCTGCCTACAACAGCTTTAAAGCTGAACTTTGTCACATAGTATTTGAGTAAGTTCATAACACAGATTGTAATCACTCCATTTCAATCATTGGCACTTATTTTTCATAATATGTTAGAGGTGAGTAGGAGGAGAAAATGAGCTTTTGTCAGTGTTAGAGTGTGAAGCTGTGGCTACTTTCTTTTACTTTCTTTTATTTATTTAAAAGGGACAATGCGCATCAATTGACATTTTTTGTTTACACTCAAAATGTAAATGCGCCAGAGT
>JAPMOB010245862.1:0-26037 GCA_029875015.1 Lepomis gibbosus
TCTTTGGGCAGCCTGCTTGCCATGTTTCATGACTCCTCCCATACTGATTACGCTTTGGCTCTTTACCACAGTTTCTGCTGATGCACTTCTCATCTCCATGTACCACACATACCAGTAGCACATACTTCTACAGATTTGACATGCAACACAAAACTTGTTGCACACCTTTTTCCATCTCTCATCCAGAACTTTCTACGACTTTCAGCAACTGTTACAACGAAACCCTTTACTAGAACTTGTCTATTAAGTGGTAAACATGACCATCTGTAGCCATCTAACTGAGTTTTCCCCCCCCAATGTCTTCTCCAGTTGTGTCTGTGACATACATCCAACAATGATTGATCCACTTTTAACATCAACTAGACTGACATCGCCGTGTTTGTCCTTAGTCCATCTCACAACTTCATTTTTGTCCAGCAGCACTACGACCAGTTTTATTCTAGCCAGGTGGATTTTGTTTTTTTAATTTAACTGTGTAAAACAAAGTGTGTTGCAGTATTTTCATCCTCTAAGGTGGTACAGGGATGACAGTTAGATACATACTAGTTTTCCTAATACCACAACAACCCAAACAAAACAAAAATACAAAGGTTTTTGAGACTATTTCAGTTTTTTAATAAAAAAACACTATCAGTCTCATGATCCAGAATGTGAGCAGACACAGTATTGAGTAATCTCAAGATTATCTGGTTCATCTTGTTTTGGGAAATGACTACATGTGCCGTGTTCCTTCCCAGGCTTTGTGGACCCCTCTTCACATTGCAGCATCTGCAGGCAGAGAGGAAATAGTGAAATCTTTGATATCCAAAGGAGCTCAGCTGAATTCAGTTAATCAAAATGGATGCACCCCTCTGCACTATGCTGCCTCTAAAGACAGATATGAGGTAAAGTTCCCAGGATGCACAAACACTGGCTGATAGTTTGATCTAACACAACTGTACTACATGCTTGTAATCTTAAAATTGCATTATTTTTTTCTTTAATGTTTTTCAAGTAGCTATATACATTTAATCAAATGATGATACAAGATGATGGTGGTGATGATGATCATCATCATATCACACCTGTAAGCATGATATGCTTTAACTGTAAAAAGCTATGTAATCTGTAATAGGCTATGAAAGATTTTTATTTATTTTTTTTAACAATTGAATGTATAAAATACATTATAAGGTGTCAAGGAAGTATGTTTTTAGGCATACATGAGGAAAGTTTGCTGAAATCAAACACTGACATTCTAGACGGTCTGTTCTATGAAAGTGCAATGAGATAGCTTCTGTTATGGTTTGGGACTAAAGAAATTCAGTTTTATTCCATTATATTATCAGTGACATAGACAACCTTCGATGGACATTAATATTACGTTCTCCAAATGCCAACTACTTTAGCCTTGTATTTATTTAGTGACTTAACTTCCCCCTCCCCACCACACACACACACACACACACACACACACACACACCTATGTAGTTTAATTACTTTACAACATGCAGAAAGTCTCATAAAACCCTAACATCTAAATGGTAAATGTACTCATTAATTGACATAAGTAACTTTCACATGGAGTTTCACAAATGAACTGTGGCCTGCCAGTTTGAAACCAACAGGACAGGATCTGAAAACGTGTCTTTCTCATAAATGGGGAAATCACAGAAAAATAGGTCTCTTGTGAGTAACACAGCTTTCCCTCTTTGTAGATTGCTCTGCTGTTGTTGGAAAATGGAGCAGACCCCAATGTGTCAGACAAGTTGGAGTCCACTCCCCTTCACAGAGCATCTGCTAAGGGCAACTACCGCCTCATCCTGCTGCTTCTCAAACAGAGTGCCTCAACCAACATCCAGGACTCACAGGGCAACACACCACTGTATGTGTGAAGAAGTAGTTTAATGCAACATTGTGGCTGTGCACACAAACATACAGTTAGAATAGAAAAAGAAGAAACAGAATAATGTAGGCTGAAATGAGCGAACAAATACAGTACTTTAGTTAGTTTAAAAATAGACATGATAATATTTTTGTTTTATTTTTTTATTGAACCTTTATTTAACCAGTCTCATTGAGATTTAAATGTCTTTTTTTTTTAAGAGAGACCTGGCCAAAATAGCTGCAGATTCACAGATCAGAGTTACAGATAAGAACACCAGAACACCAACAACCAAAGGACATTCAACGACTCTAAGATACACAAATAAACAGATAAACTTTAAGACCACTTAAATATACAATTTGAACATAGGTTTAAAGAAGGTAGTTACAACAACTTAAAGATTCTAGTTCCAAGTCTTTCATTCAATGTTTAAATTCATCAAAGGAAATCAGATTTCTCAGTTGCAAGTTAGTCTGCAATATATCCCGATGGAGGGTACAGACAAAAAATACAAATTACCAAATGATAGGAACTGGTGCTGCGTGATATAAGTGCAAAGATGGGAGTATACCAAGGGGAGACTTGTAAATAAAAGTAAGCCAATGTATATGTCTCCTCATTGATAATGAAGGGCAGTTAGTCAGTATTAGTGACGTGAACAGAAGAAAAACCTAAATCAAATCAATATTTGGTGTGACCACCCTTTGCCTTCAAACGGCATCAATTCTTCCACACCTTCCACACAACTTTTGCACAGTTCTGTAACCTTAAGGCGTTGTTGGTCTTAGTCTTTTTATTTTAGATTTTTACCTCCACCCTAATATAAGAGAGGTGAATGGAATTTGGTATGTGGTGCTTACAAAATTGAAAAAGTTTAAAGCATTTTTGTATTTGTTTTTTTTACCAGCCACCTGGCGTGTGACGAGGAACGTGTAGAAGCAGCCAAGTTGCTGGTGGAGCACGGGGCCAGCATCTACATTGAGAACAAGGAGGAGAAGACCCCCCTCCAGATAGCCAAGGGCAGTCTGGGCAACTTACTTCGTCGGATTGTGGAGGGATGATGTGTTTACAGACCCACAGGTCACGTTCAAGTTCGAATCCCCACCATCGCCAAGTTACATAGTGAGAGTTCTCATCCCAGTTGATCCTCCCTGAGTGGCCTGGTGTGACACATTCAGATGTGTAACAGGTGGAAGATGAGACAGTGCCAGGGAGAAAGGTTGGACTGTACAGCATCCTGTTCCTCAGGTGGTGCAGTGAAACTGATCAGAACTCGGAGGTCTGCTCATAAACATTCTCTCCTGCACAAAATGCAGTTTATCCAACACTGCACCTTATTTTCTTGTTTGAATTGTTGCAAAATTTACTGAATAAAAATGATCTTTCAGCCCGTTAATAAAGCGTGCTTGGAATGTATTTACTTGTTACACATGCAAGCATTGGATCCAGCAAATGTTGTTTGCTGTCCTTTGACATATTGCCACCTTTTAATGAATGAAACAATAGTTGCCCTCCATACAGTGGACTCCAAATTTATTTTATTCACGGCTTGACCCATTAGCTCTTTCCCATGTTCTGTATTTGGTATATTGTTAGTGTAGCCATTTTATTATTGTGCTGAATAGGAGCAGACATATGTTCAAAGTGTTCAGATAGTTTTGGAAAAACTGTAAGCTACAATAAATTAGCACAGGTCATAAATAGAGCTTTACTAAAGAGTCACTTTTCGTGTTTTATATACATAGGGCCCTCCAAGAGGGCACTTTTGCAGGGTTTTCCAACATGGGCACTATTATCAACAAACTGTACTTAAAGTATAAATGCAACAGTAGCCATTATGCAAGCAAAATGGTGTCCGCCAGAGTTATAAAACTTGCAGAGCCCTCCGGTCCTGGGCCGTGCACATCCCATGTCAGTTTGTGATGTTTCCAGTGAGGATGCTTTTGCTCCTATTTAAAAGCTGACAAGAACTTGGCGTGGGAATTTGGCCTTGTTAAGCTTCCTCAAGAAATACAGGCGTTTCTGAGCTTTCTTCACCATCGTGGAGATGTGAGATGACCATGTCAGGTTCTCTGTGATACTGATTCCCAGGTACCTTAAACCGTCCACCTCAGATCCGCTGAGTTAGACAGACAGGAGTGTGTGTCACTATCTCCTTCCTAAAATCAGTGATCAGTTCCTTAGTTTTGCTGACGTTGAGCAGTAGGTTGTTTCTTTGGAAAAGACAAAACCACGAAATTTCTCCCAACCTTCCTGACGTCACAACAAAGTCAGATGGGATGCGCAAACAAGGTGCGCATTAAAAAAAACCCCGTTCCCTTCACTTCCTGGAAGCGAAATAGCCCTCTTTAATCATTGGATTCTGCTGTAGGCGGTGTTCACACGAGAGACCGACAGACATTAGAGACACACGACGTGGCTTTAAGGTATTAAACGGTAATTATTGAGGTTTTTCATCAACTAATTAACTTTTTGAGCTATGTTAATGTGTAGAATAACTAACGTAACGCTAGCTACCCAACGTTTGTAGCTAGCGTTAGATTACATGTTCGCATTGCTGTTGACTAAACTACCATCGCAGCTCAAGCGCACTGCTAAACGTCCACATTGACGGTCTACGCCATACTGATTATCTTTAGCTCATATTGCTTTATCCGTCTAAGTTAACCACTGAACTAATGTAGTGGGTATTTAGTTAGCGAGGTGTCAGATGCAAGCAGCAGTCTGTTTGCTTAAATCGGCGTTGACCTAGCACTATGGGGCTGTTGTGTCGCTATTGTTTTACTAGAAGCTGCGGGACTTTTCTGTTTTCGGGGCATGGCGTTACAACCTAACCATTAGTAACTGAAATAGTGAATATAGTGGGTGAATATGTGAGTTATGACTTGCTATCACATGGCTAAACACCTCAAACGCAATGCACTTCCAACTTTGTGCGGAACAGTTTTGGCTGACACAGCGAGTCACAAATGTCAGGTGTTTGCTTCTGTGATCGTACTATATTCATTTATACCCAAATGTTGCTCGTGATCTGGTTATTGTTTTCTTGAAAGAATGCCCACATGTAACGCAGTTCAAAGATCACTGGCTGCTTCCATCAATAAGTAAGTAAATACCGCCCTAAAGACAGCAGTAGATCAATACGACGTTGCTTAATCACTGCTGATATGTTGTGGTTACAACAGAAGTGTTATACATCAAGGTGGGATATTGCTTTTAGATGTTTAGTTAGTTAGGTTTACTTGTTTTGTAGCCTCCAAAACACAGTTGCTGGTCAAACTAATGCATATCTTCCACTTAAACCTTAGACTATGTAACAGCAATGCAAAGAGGAAGAATTTGAAGTTTCACCCACTGTTAAAGTATGTATAGGCTAAAAGCCAAAAGCAGGGGTGTGGAATGCTTACCATGATGTGTTGCAACACATTTTCACTTGTTAATAGTACCTTTGTTTACTAAAATATTACACCACATCTCCATAATACTGATTGTTTTAATTGTGTGTCCTACATATATTCCTGCCTTAACATATTTGATTATCAGTTTATGCCCAAATGTCCCATAACATCCTTAGGGTGGAGTTATTATTATTGTCCTTTGGCATAGTGTGTGTTCTTGGGCTGCGAAGGAATGCGCCCTTTGCTGTGGTATTGCATTGCAGCGTACTGAGCCTGTAGACAATCCTGTGTCTTTAGTGCCCATCCCTCACATGGAACATTCAGTGCCTACTTTAAGTATGGCTGCTTTTCTTAAAGGCACAGCTCCTACATGTGGTGTTCAGTTTTCTGGTGCCAGACACAGAAATCCATTCAACCACTGCATTGTCAGGATTTTAACTACTTTTTGACCCTTTGAAATAAAAATTAAGTGTATTCTAGGCGGTTAGCTACTTTGTTTATTTACTTCCTATGTTAAATGCCATTCATTCATGTAGCAAGACGTGATTGTTTTCTGATATTATTTGACATTTGCTTAACTTCAAAATGTGTACCATATACATCTAATACCTACAGCATAGTTTTTCTTCCTCTTTTGTCTGCAGGCATTCTGTTTATCAAGTTGATCCACTCAGCAGTTTCCGTCCTTGTTCTATCATGTTTGATCCCATCGATTTGGAGACTGATTACTCAGAGGACTTTTCCCTGATGAACAGTCGCCTGGAATCATTCCGTGGCTCCAGCCTGGCCCAGCAGATGTCAGCAGAAAGATTGGCCCGGGCCGGCTTCTACTTCACTGGCCAGGCCGATCGTGTCCGCTGTTTCAGCTGCCAGAAGACTGTGGAAAACTGGTGCAGAGAAGACACACCTGTAGAGAGGCATAAGGAGGTATGCATAATAATGATGGAAAACAAATGTGATTAACTTTTTCATTTCCGTTCTATTCAAAATAGATAAATCATACCTTCCCCATTACAGGTTTCCCCTTCATGCAGGTTTCTTAGCTGCACCCATGGCACCAGTCGTATCCCGAGTTCTGATACCACACTGATTAACGGTTCCACCTACAATGAAGAAGCAGAGGACATGGAATATCGCTTGAGAACAGGAGAGGTGGTTGACGAGTCCACCTACCCAATGGCCCCTCACATGAGGAATGAGGAGGCCCGGCTTCAGACCTTCTCATCCTGGCCCTCTACTGTTCCTGTGAGACCCCGAGATCTGGCCCAAGCCGGCCTCTACTATATGGGGGAGAGCGACCGAGTGCAGTGCTTCTGCTGTAATGGCATGCTGGGTGGTTGGGAAGCAGGGGACACTGCCTGGGGAGAGCATGCCAAACATTTCCCCTTCTGCTTCTTCATCCTCGGTCACGATGTGGGCAACATCCCCTACCATGGGGGTGTAGAGGAGGAGGTGGAGATGTGTGGCAGTAGACGAGATGCAAGCTCTTGTGATATGAGAAATTTTGAGGAGAGGCTTGGTAGCTTTGCAGGTGTCCGGCACCCTGTAGACCATGAGAGGCTTGCCAGAGCTGGCTTCTACAGCCAAGGTAGAGCACAGATACCTGAGCAAGAGAGTACATAGTCTTGGGAATAAAGAAACATTGAGCAATATTTCAAATCTTTGAGTGATTCAACATTTTCTCAAGTATTTGATCATAGCTATTAAATTGTGTGTGTGTCCTTGCAGGGAACGGCGACCAAGTGTTGTGTTTCCGCTGTGGTGGAGGTTTGAAAAGCTGGCAGCCTGAGGAAGACCCATGGGAGGAACATGCCAAACACTACCCTGGGTAAGAGCCATTTATCTATCTAGTTAGATCTAGATATATTAAGAAATTAAGATATAGACATCATTTGTTTTAATGGGAATTGTGTCGTTTTTTTCAACAGTTGCAGCTTCGTGTTAGCAGAAAAAGGACAAGAATTTGTCAGCAGCATCCAGCTACAAGGCCCACATGGAAATAGAGCTGTACGCATTCTTGCTTTTACATGCACTTACATTTTCGGGTTATTGTTGACTTTGCCAAGTCTTTTTCTTTTAACCTTGTGTAAACAAGACAAGGGACTTCCTGGCCAATGATATACTTAACCTGGTTTCAAACCTTGAGTTTACATGTTTCACATGTGCATGATAAAGACCCAGGACTGCAAAAGTACTGCTGTGACAGCAGCGTGTGTACTCATAGTGGTGAACTCTATGAGTACAGATGGTAGTGGGTTGGTGAGAAATCTTATTACTGGTCAGCTGAAGGTAGATGTTTTTAGTGTAGTCTGTATGCATATGAAGTCATTCTCCCATTTCCAGCCTTAATCCAATTTCTATCAAGTACTCCAGATATCTTCAGAAATTAGAGCACCCCACTTTTTAGCACCCCATTCCCTCTTTGTGATACTAAACCTCTGCAGTGGCACAGTGAGCAAACACTACCCATTGGAGCACAGAGGAGGGGTTTTTGTACTGAAAACGAAAGAAGTAACTCTGAAAAAGATTCGAACTTTTCAGTGTACAGAACAAGGACTGATTTGGTCCCCCCATCATTTACATTTAAATCTCTTTAGGAGGGGATCTCATTGCAGCCAGTATGGATCAGAGAAACTATTACAACCACCAAGAACTTAATGTACAGATGGGCACAAAAATGCTGTTTTAACACAGACTTGGAAAAATGTGAACCTTTTTAACTGCAGTGATGCACAAGGTCCTGAGGCACATATGGGAATTTTGTTTTGGACAAAGAATGCATGCTTCCGATGTTTAAATGAAAATATCTAGTACTGTAATGTTAGTTGTTCTCTAGACAGATTCACATCATTTGGCAGTCTGGAACAATCAAAAGCAATCAAAATTGTTATATTTAATTATATGTTTTTTCTTGAATTATCTTGAAAATAACTGACATGTTTGTTTTCAGACTTCAAGTCATCAGAATGGATTTTCAGGAGGTAAGAATGGTTAAAAAAATTATTTGGCTACTCTTTTCTTTGAGCATTTAAGAATCTCCTGTACCTGAAGAAATGACGAGACGTACAAATATATTATACCAGTAAGAAATTAAAATAACATGACTGAGTAAAACATGTAGTTTTGTACACTGATTCCTCTGTTTCCTCTTTGTGTTCAGAGTTGCTGCAGTCTGTCATTGCTCAGAAGGCCATAAAGATGGGTCTAGAGGATTGTCACACACCAGAGAGCGACGCTGCAAAGACACAGGTGCAAGGTACTGTATTCTGAACAAGATACACAGCTTAAACAAACACAATTGTTGACTACATAAAACTTAGCAAAGCCTGAGCAACAGTGACTCACCCACCTCCCCCCTTCTTCCAGATGAGGACCCACTGGAGAAATTACGGAAGCTGCAAATGGAGAAACAGTGCAAAATATGCATGGACAGAGATATCTGTATTGTCTTCATTCCATGTGGTCATTTGGTTTCTTGTAAGGAGTGTTCAGAGTCACTCATCAAGTGTCCAATCTGCTGTGGAGCCATAACACAGAAGATCAAGACCTACATCGCTTGAGATAATCAAGACTCTCGCTAAACGTCAATGCTGCTTTCTCGCTATCTTTATAATATTGTATTATAACATTGTAGATAGCCTGTAATATATAGATAGAGAAATATAATATATATATATATATATATATGGACAATGTTGTCTATATGCATATGAGAATGAAAGAGTAAAATTAGTAAATGTCACAAGAAAACTATTTTCACAATCACTGAGATGGTAAATGGCTGTTGAGATGAGATATTGTAAATGGCTGATTTTGATTTTCTAGGCTTTTAATAGGTGCTGAAACTAAAATACACACTAAATTCATGTTGTTTTTAACACTGTTCCCTGCCAGAGGTGCCTTTATCTAGGTTAATTTACTCATGTCTAGTGTGTTGTTTTTATTATGGACTTTTACCACAATTCAATTAAACTGCATTTAAGATGTAGATGCAGTCTGTTTCATACATTTCCTCTGTTTTGTCTGGGGTACTTAATGTTTTAGACAATTTTCTCAATGTATGCTGCTCTGTATAGAAATGTGTAAAGGTAGATTGTTAAATCCTTAGTTGACTTTGTTCCATAATTGACTGCTTTTTGACCTAAAATTAATCTGTGTGGTGTGATATTATTTTACCATTCCATCATGCAGTCTTTTGTCTTCAAGAGTGAATAAATTTTAATAATCTGAACTGAAATGTCCAAATGTTTTTCTTTGATAACTATTGCATTTTACATACCTGTAACTACAACTGGTAGGATTTGATGTCTACGTGACACCAACTCAACCTTGTCACCCACTTAGAAAGGTTTGTATAGTGAGTATCCAGAAATTTCCTTATGAGTTACTCCAGTTAACACAGACTATATAAAATGTTATCAGCAAGAAACACTCCCTTTTTTTAGTTGAATTTTGATGTGATTTTTGCAAAGAGCTCTTGTAGATGCATAACCCAAACAGTATTTTTGGTAATTAAAAAAAATAGGTTTATGGGAGCAACTTGCAGGCAACATCTAGATTAATACTCTGCATATGTATGGTGGTTGGTAGATAGATGTAGGGTGTAAGATGGCCACATAAAAAAATATTTAATTTAATTCCTTGTGTCACAAACACAAAGTCTTCAAATTAGCTATTTTTTGTGATTTGTTAAATTTCAAACAATGGAAAGAGGAACCGTGGTGACAATGAGCTCTGTACAGAACTGATCTGTTCTTCTACCCTTGTTCGAAACTGATGAGTGAGAGATTTAAGACCGTATTTACGGAAATTGACTGGACTTGACTGTGTGTCTGTTTCCCACAGTAAAGAGAACACAGAGGCGGGAGTCTAGGAAGATAGTACCTGTCAGTGACCGGTAGATGTCAGCTCATCAACGATGTATCTAATGCGGGTAATGTGGCCGCTAGGTGGTAGCTCTGCACCAGGATTTCCTCCTCCCAGGTCGTCGAAACAACAAACCGAACTACGGAGCAAGCGGGGTGAGAGAACGTCCGAAACCGCCTGTGACCGCGACTTTTAAACTCTTTTTTTTACAGAATTGTAGTGGAATTCAGACGAAGGCTTTATAAGAATAGTAAAAGTTACGATTCTGCCGGGATTACATTTCACAACAAGGTAAGTTAGCTGTAAAATGGCGGAGAGCTATCTGGAAGTTAGTTGATTTGTATTTTGCTAGCCGTCTCGCTAGCCAGGCTAGCTGTGGATGAGCCCAGAGCGCGGATGTCTGCCTGAACCAAGTCGCTTCGCTAGCTCGCGGTACATGGCTACTTCGGTTGTTAGCAAGCTAACGAACTGGATTTTTGGCACAGTAACGCAAGATAATTAGTTCGTAGTCGAGCGAGCCGTTTTATTGTTTGAAGCGACTTAGTTGCACTTTATATATTTGTAAACAATGTGTTTGTTGCTTATGCAATACGGTACTGGAACTCCCGAGGCAAGATGGAGGACGCAAGGACGTGATGTTTTTTTTAGGTAACGGTAGCAGTAGCTGTTAGCATAGCTAACTAGTGGGAGTTATTATCAGCTCGTTTGATGCTGCGTATCTGCTTTTGGTTATTTGCTTTATGTTAGAGACATCACTTGGTATGCCTGGTGTGTAGACAGATTGCAGTTATTGTCCTTGGAAACATTAGTGAGTAGCATTATTGTGTACTAGCCAATATTAGCATGCGCTAGGAACGTACAGTGGGGCTTGCGTTGTTTTGTTATTATGGTTCAAGTACGATAGCGTTAGTAAATGCCGACATGTTCTCGATATCAAACGATAATGCATTGCACAAGTCGGTTGCCGACCTTGTTCGGCAAATCGCAGTTTGTTCGCACTGAGTAGTGCATACTTACTTTATAAAATTTCAACTAGCTGACGGTGGGGAAAGACGCCAAAATCCTCGGTGCTTAGCTAGTGGCGCTAGCACTAGCTGCGCACCGGCGTCAATTTTGACAGGAGCCGACGAAGAGCGCAGCCGTGTCGGCGTTGTTGGAGGGAACTGAGCCGGTTGTTTGTGGCATAGTTGACTTGCAGGAGTCCACACTATTGGGTTTAACAATTTCGTTTTATCAAAGACCAACTAGTTTTGTTTCGCAGTAACAAGTTTATGAGGTACTCTGTCCGATTTGGCGCCACTTTTTCAGTATACACCCATAGAATCCCGTCGTCTTGTCATGAAGCAACCCCCTCACTGTCAAGGAAATGGGCACGTTAACCGATTCCTAAACCAAAACATATCCCATTGAAGTTAAAACTCGACTAAGTCGTATCTATCAGTGTACATAGTGCAGATGTTGCATGGGTGACCGTGACTGCGATTTGAAGGTGTAGGGAATTTTACGTCGATCATATTATAACTGTGTGCTTGGTAAGAACCCCAGTATGCATATATGGGCCATCCTATGCAGGATATCGTGGCATAGGATCGCATTACTAACTTTACATCAGATTTATATCAGACAATTTTTGTGACAGTCTACTCACTTCTCATAAATTATATTATAATGTGCGAATGACACACTTGTCGTTATTGCTTGTATTAGGACTGAATAACGCACGTACTGCACCCAGAGTGGGTATATGATGGGTGGAGTTTAAGTTTGCCTTTTTGAGACTGGACAGTTGTCCCCCCCACCCCCACGGCTTTTATTGACTTCCCTGACTGCTAAAGAAACATTGCATTTGTTTCTGGATTACTGACAAAGTAAGAATACTTAATTAAAAAGTTACGTCTGCTCTCCCCTTTGATGTATGTGCCACTAATTTACACATCACAACCATGCCATAGTTTCTCTGTGGTCTGCAGTATCTTGTTGATGTTGATACTGTCATTTGATTGGTTGAGATTTGTATGGGGCGGATAGGGCAGTACCATATTTGGCCATTGAGGAAGACACTCCAATGTTCCTTGTGACGTTGTCTGTAAACCGGGGGCAGAGAAAGAGAGGGAGCCAATGGCTAGACAGCTAAGCGTGACAGGAGCATTTGTGTCCACCCCCTGTTACCATGTGAAACCGTTTTTTTTTCTCTATGAACAGCATCAAAGAAACATTTGCTCATTACAGAGGATGTGCTTTCCTGCCTGTGTGTGTCTAGATATTATATATTTTATAGTTATTTCATGTTTGCTTTTGCAGCATTTATTGTTTGGGCTGTGTTGAAATGTGTATGTCTATATGTGTAGCTCTCTGAATTACTCTGTTTCATATTCTAGGTCACATGCAACTTCCCCTGTGTTACATTTTCTGAGGATCTCAAGCCAGTCATAAGTTGAAGTTATCCAGAAGATGTTACAGAAATGATAGCAGCACCAGAAATACCATCAGAGTTCTCCTATCCCCAGTAAGTGATCGCGTCCCCCTTTTATTTTTAAGGTTGAAGTTGATTTCAGTTTTCATTCTAATATTTGCTTGTTTCTACCAGGGATACAGACACCCGATTCTCGTCAGACACAGACTTCTCTGAGGATCTTGATGGAAGGAGTACAATCTCAGCTAAAGGAAAGGTATGGAAAGCACAAATGGCTCTTTGCCCTTTGCTTGGATGAGGACATCCTGGTCAAATAACACAATATTGTGTTTTGAGTTTTGTGACAGGTGTTTATACAGTTAATGTAGTTTCTCATAATCTCTTAAAAGATTCTCTCATTTACTTATTCCTTATGGTCTTCTATTCTGTTCCAGGGTGGGAAGAAGGGGAAGAAGGCAGCAGGGGAAAAAGGCAAAGGCGGAAAGGGAGCAGGTCGGATAAATGGCCACCACCAGGAGAATGGCATGGAAAACATGATGCTGTTTGAGGTGGTGAAGCTGGGCAGGAGTGCAATGCAGGTATGAATGGCCAGATCTTTTAGTTTGCCACAAAAAAAATCATTTTTTTTCAGTCACATGAAAAAACGAATGTATCTGCATTTAGGAGTGGGAGAAATAATCGATTCTTAGGTGCATCGCGATGCAGACGTGGAAAATTATTAATCAGTTAACAAATGTCTAAAATCGATTATTTAAATGTTAATTGATAACATAATATTGACGGAACGCAAAAGGTGGATCTCGCGGAAGTGCAGCGCCTGGACCGTCTGTGGAGCGCACACAACAGAGAGACCAGTGTCCCCCTGTATTCACCACCGCTGTGGAATGAATAACCAACCCAAAATGTCTCACAATCATTAATATCAATGCGCAAGTACTTATTTTAACTCGCACACTGCGAGCATGGTGACCCTCGGCAGCTCTGTGTGTGAGGCCGAGTGAGAGAGAGCAAGCATCAAAATGTGACGGTGAAAGTTAGTGGTGAAATATATCAGCAGTAAGTTTCAGTCCGGTAGTTAACGTGCAGCGTAGGTGACTGTGTGTCCGTTAATAATAGTCTGTAGTTTCCCCAATGGCTGGAAAAGTGAAAGCTGTTAGCGCTGGCTAATATCTCCCTTTATAATCGAATCGCAGCCCTCTGAATCGTAATCGAATCGTGAGGTGCCCAGAGATTCCCACCTCTATCTGCATTATGGCTGCCCCAGACTAAAGATTTTCCTAATATACTAGTAGTTGTCAGTTCATACCACTAGTTGACTAGTCGTTGCATGTTTATGATATTCCTTGAATAATTTAATATGTATTCCGGGGCATCAGAAAATGGTCTGAGTTTCAGGGCTGGGAAATAATCTTATAAGAAACTTTTTTTAACACTTTGCTACATTACAGAGAAATACAAAACCTTATAGATGAGTCTTTAAAGGGGCACAAAGTGAACTGCCTGTTAACAGTAAAAGCCGTAATGATTCTGAATGTGTTGGAACAACCAGCGGGGAGACATTTGTTAATTTATTTCAACACAGTATAACACCATCCAGGTGTCATTGAAAACAGGGGAATAAATCATTTCCAACTTCACAAGAACAAACACTTAGACGTGTACACGATGGATGATGTATAACGTTCCTTACAAATTAACTTGAGCTTCTCCTGTCCTTGGAGTCGATATAAGTCACCTTGGTACTGTGTTCGCTGTTGTCAAATTGGCCTCCTTTAGTCTCGGGCTGTTCGGTCCCAGTCCATGTTTTGGTCCTGGTTCTGTTGCCCACTTGCCTGGCTCCGGTTCTGCTGCTTATTCCTAGCCCCACTTCGGGTAACATATCCCGCTCCGAGTATAAAAACAACTTTTCTCTGTGGCCCAAAGTTAGCTGTGTAAAGAAACAACCACACTTCCCCGGTACTCTGAGCTCCTTGTCAGGGTAGAATCGCTTACTAGGACTGCGCTAACTAGCTAAGCTAGACAGCTAGTGCAGTTTGCAGCTGTTCACTGCCTTCTGTGTTACAAGAGAAAAGGTCCTTGTTCCAACAATCTCCCGATACTTTTATCCCGGTGACAAGGTGCGGCTACCGTGTGTGTGTAAAACTAACCCGCTAATTAAAAGTTAAGCTAAGGCCCTTCTCAGCAAACGGTTTAGCCGACTAGTATGGGGCAGCCCTAGTCTGCATTCTTAATTGATGGCTGATTTTGTCTATCGCTATTTTCCTGCAGTCTGTCGTTGATGACTGGATTGAGTCTTACAAACATGACAGAGATGTGGCGTTGTTAGATCTCATCAATTTCTTCATCCAGTGCTCGGGGTGTAAAGGTACGTATGTGTCTGTTTAAGTTGTCCTATGCCATGACTGGCCCTTTTTTAAACACACTGAGGGAAACATTCAATCTGTGTGTCCTAGAGAACCACTCAAACGAAATTGAACCTCTCTTCTCTCTGACTTGGTTTTGTTGACCATTTAGTAAATTGCCTTGTGTCTAATCCCTCTGTGTGTATCAGGTGTGGTCAGTGGAGAAATGTTCCGCAACATGCAGAACTCTGAGATCATTCGACGAATGACAGAGGAATTCGATGAGGTAACTTCACTTAGTCTAAAGTTGATTTTTAATTTGCCGATGACAATAGAAATTTTTGCAGGATAGCGTTAGACACTGTAGTCGCAATAATTGTTGTTGCTTCTTCCCTCTGTTGCCTCTGTAGGACAGTGGTGACTACCCTCTAACCATAGCAGGACCCCAGTGGAAGAAGTTCAAATCAAGCTTTTGTGAATTCATTTCGGTGCTAGTGCGCCAGTGTCAATACAGTATCATCTATGATGAGTACATGATGGACACAGTCATCTCCCTTCTCACCGGACTATCAGACTCCCAAGTCCGAGCCTTCAGACACACCTCAACACTGGCAGGTAAGATGAACTGTCTGTATATGTGTAACATACTTGAATGTCAGTGCTGAATTGTACTAAGCGTGTTCTAGCTGGGTAGGACAAGAAGCCAGCTTGAAGGAATCTAGGGAAGTAGTTTTTAAAAGTAGTTTATTGTGAGGTTTTATCTTTTCACCACATTTTTTAGGTTACTATTGACTAATCAAATGTTTTTCTGTAAAATAAAAGCTAAAATTAATGTAACGGCTGATAAAGCCACTAAACCCCCAATGGCACACCCACACAGGTATTTGCACTTATTTTGCCTGATTAGACCAGCTGTTCATTTTGTTACAGATTGGGGCTGCAGCTAACGATTTTAGTACTCAAAGCTTCTATAGATTATTTCATAGCTTCGTCGATGAATCATTTAAGAAGTACTTCTGCTTGGCGGTGGTGCCCCCCAACCTAGTAACGGGAACAGCTGTGTATGTTGATAGATGCTATTTATTAGTTCTTTTGGAAATTTATAGTGTGTCATACAGCAAACATCAGATCAACAAACCAACAGCCAGACAACTGCTTTACCAACACACACATCACCCAAGTCCTATACAAGTTATTAGAGATGGGGATCGAGACCTGGTTCCAAAAATTTCTCAAAACCCGAAAATCAATAAGGTTCGAGCTTATCGATACTGCTGTTGAGACTTGTGGGCCCTATGATGTAACATTATGTCTCAAGCGTCAAGTCTGATTTAATTTGAAACACAATGGATAAGAAAATCATCAGGCTGCAGTCTCTGCCTGCTCTTTGTCAGCTCCTACACACACACACGCGCACAGCGGCAGCAGAGTGAGAGGGTGTGCGCCGTCGCGGTGGAATACAGTGAGGGTTAAATTGGCTCCAAACTACTGTAGCGTTGGTTGATGACAGCTACGCTCCTTACTGTAAGTACGTGCAAGTAAAAAGACAATACTTTATCAACACACCTGTCTGGTAAACATGTAGAAATGGTTAATTTAATCATCTCTGTCCTCAGTATCTCATCCTGTATGTTTTATACAAGCACAGCTAATGCTCGCTTGGCATTACCAAAATGTTAAAAACAAGCTAAATAGAAAGCTGTCTGTCTGGAGCACAGACTGTAGTCTTGAAAACTCAGCTGCTGGCTGAGACAAACCAGCTGCTCCTCCTACCTGGTAACGTTACCTGCAGCCAGTGAGAGAGGAGGAGGGAGTGATACAGACTGATGTTGTCACTACTTGTCAGATAAAGTTATTGAGTTACTTTGCTGTTGTAAACATTAATGTTGCTACTCTAGAAATAACGTATAGCTGTATTTAAAATATTAAATTAAAAACAGGTAGTTATTATGTACACTTCAATATATGTTTATTTATAGCAAGTGATATGTCATCGCAGTATATAACATTATTGCACATTGAATATTTTCCTCATACCGTGCAGCCCTACCTCATGCCCGTCTAGGCTGGTCTTACCAAATAACTATCTAAATAATAGTATCGAAAAGAATCAGATCGTTAAGCAGTCTCCATGAGGGTATCAATATCAATAAAAATTAACGATCCCCATCCCTACAAGTTATACTAAGGTGCAGCTCCCCGACACCCATTAACTCATGACTGTGACGTTACAATCCAAACTCACGTCCCAACCAGGAGAACAACAAACGCATGTGTGTACATTTACAGCTGAAGATTGCGGCTTACTTTGACTACTTTGGCCTCACCTTAACAATCAATCATGATTTCAGTTAAAAGCTAAAGTTACTGTTACCTTGTCTGTGGTCCGATGGCATAACACCGGGTGCTTTCTGATCAGGTGCTGTTGTGGTAAAGTTAGGCGACATCACTTTAGATTTACACTGGATGGACTGTAACATTACGCTGTCGTGCTGTTGCGGTAGGGTAGTCCACGTCAGTTTGGTGGATGGACTGTGACATTACAGAGTTGTTGTTTTTTTAGCTTGAAATAATACCATACCTACACTTTCTTCTTCTTTGCAAACAGAACCATCATAATCACATTGCATTCACACAGCGAAAGTGCAATATGCGACAGTAATAAATATACAAGTACAAAACAGTATGCTATATAGTTATATGGATTAAACAAAGCCTGGACACAAATTCTTTGTATCGATGCATTTTGGTAATCGATTTAATCGTTGAATCGCTTCAGCCCTATTACAGACCTTTATCATTGGTTGTGCTTATGTACAAAAACAAGTAGCGTAGGTGGATTTACTCGCTGAAATAATGTGCCAAAGGCACCCAGTGGGTTCAGATCACCTGCTCTACAATAACCAGAGGCATGGAACACACAGCCCATATAATTTATACAGCAGCTTTGTACATTTTACAACAGTCATAATTGGACAGATGGATATGTATTGTTGTGTCTAGGGAACCATATTTGTCTTTGCCTGTCAGTGCTAAACTGAAACATGCTTTTGTTGTGTTTATGTTTTGGTGTCTGCACTGATCTTGACTACCAGGCCAGAGTGGGTCAGTTGCTGCTTATGTATTCCACATCCCTGACACTTTAGGCAAAGTGGCAAGGCAGGTTAACTCACACACTTGGTGATACTTGTGTTTCTGGCAGCCATGAAGCTGATGACGGCCCTGGTGAATGTAGCTCTAAACCTGAGCATCAACATGGACAACACCCAACGCCAGTATGAGGCAGAGAGGAATAAAATTGTGGCCAAAAGGGCCAATGACAGGCTGGAGCTGCTCCTGCAGAAACGCAAAGAGGTAAGAGTGGCCGCATTGCAATTTGCTTTCTTTGTTTTAAAACACCTCTGACCTACGCACATGCCTTTTTGTATTTGGGCCTTCAGTTATTCAAATTCAAGCTGGACTGTAGATGATGGTGAGATGCATGTTATTTTGAGCAGGAATTTTAGCTAATGTGGCAGGTTCCGAACTAGAGAGAGGTTTTGAATAACTTTGGCAGATCGTTGCAACTACAAACCCTGTGTGTAGTGTGCTGTCATCGTGATATGTAGTTATAACAATTGATTTCACTTGTGCTATCTTTTCAGCAGAGAGGGTGTTCTCCACTGTTGGAGACAGCAGGGGGCTACCCCCCCCCATGCTCCGCAATACATAGACCAATGTCTGTTTTTCAAAAGATATTTAACCAGTGTCAAAAAATTGCTTTTCCTGCCAGACAAAGTAACGTGCAAGTGAGACAGTGTTCACTGACTGCAGGTTTATAATTGTGAGCAGAATCATATAATATATTAGCAGTCCTAATCCAAGCTTTTAAAAAGTCTTAATATTGTCCTACATAATATCAACATCTGCCAAAGATCATTGACTGACCTAATAAGAACATCACTCAGCCCTATGGTTGCTGTTCTTTTTCTATTCAATTCATATATCAGACTTTGAACCTGAATTTAATAAGAAATCAGACTTGATCAATTTAAACTCTGCATCCGCCTCCATGCCATTTTGTTCAGGCAAATCATGAAAGACACCTGCACACAACCACTCTGCAACCTTCGTTAAGCAGTAATACGTGAACGAGTAAATAGTTGTGAACTACGCTAGCTCATGGCCGTAAATCTGTTCCATTTTTAGAACTGCAACACCTCTGTAGGTGGTGGACCTGCAGTGACTGTGTTAGTGCTGAGTGTTATTCAGCTAGTGTTGTCCATTTATTAGGTTATATAACAGCAGGCACCACCGGGCATCCATCTGTTAGTTCACTGTGCTTCCACACCACAGCATAGTGGCATAGTTGGCGGTCACACGTCTTGTAATGTTAACAATGCCTCCTGGTCCCCTCTTACTGTAGCATTCTAGTCCGTCAGGCTTTATGTTTGACAAAATTAAGCTATGTTGTGTTCTCTGTTTCAGCTCCAAGAAAATCAGGACGAGATTGAAAACATGATGAATGCAATATTCAAAGGAGTGTTCGTTCACCGATATCGGTATGGCTTCATATCAATCATCAAAAATGATAACTTTGATACTGGTTGTGATGTAGTAAACATCTTGTATTCTGTTTTCAACTAATTATGATATGATGTTTTAACAGTGATTCGATAGCAGAAATCAGGGCAATCTGTATAGAAGAGATTGGGGTGTGGATGAAACTCTATAGTGATGCCTTCCTCAATGACAGCTATCTGAAGTATGTAGGATGGACGATGCATGATAAGGTGGGTCACAAGAAAGTTCTTTAGCTCTATTTTTGTAGTTTCTCAATAGCCTCTACACGCCCATGGTCCACAAACACTCATTAGCTAGGCTCCTTACATGCTTGCTAATAACTTTTTTAAGATGGGTCTCTGACATTGATAGCGTGTTGGACAGATTTGTGTAGCTGTGTTCATTCTAAACATTACATTCACACACTACATTCATTTAGCTGACGCTTTTATCCAAAGCGACTTACAATTGCTGTACATGTCAGAGGTTGCACGCCTCTGGAGCAACGAGGAGTTGAGTGTCTTGCTGAGGGACACAATGGTGGATTGGTCACAGTGGGGGATTGAACCCGGGTCTCTCACGCCATCGCCACCCCCCTCATGAGTGGTATAGAGCAAGAAAGAGAAGGATGAGTGAGCGAGAAAGAGAGACGGACGAGCAAGACAATGTCCTGCTAGAATGCATTAAGGCGCCCTGCAATCAAATACGATTTTAAAAGAATAGGCTTAGTAAAGAAAATCGAAAATCAATATGTGGCGTTGATATTGTGGCGGGCTGCCACAGATAAATTAACGTATGGGAAACACTGCTGACTTTGATTGATTGATATGAAATTTGATGCCCCATAATTCCCAGTTCTTAGCAGTGCGCATCAATCTCAGAAGATGTCTAATCAGCTTTTTTGCTGATGCTTACAGCAACTATGCATGCAGTAAATGACTGTTTTCTAATCCTCTATTCCAGCAAGGCGAGGTACGTTTGAAGTGTCTGACAGCTCTGCAGGGTCTATACTACAACAGAGAGCTCAATGCAAGACTGGAGCTCTTCACCAGTCGCTTCAAGGTCAGCACCACCTGCTGGACAACTTCAACATAACAGCTCCAACTTTTATTGTTTTACACTCTTAATATAGTCACAAACACTGGGGTGATGTTTTCTGGATGGTCTGTATTTGTGATTGAAATGACAGAAATTGACTTATAATCAAATGACTCGTTTTAGCCAAATAACTCATTCAACCATTCATCTCTCTTTGCACAGGACCGTATTGTCTCCATGACTCTTGACAAAGAGTACGACGTCGCAGTACAAGCAATTAAACTGCTCACTCTAGTCTTGAAGTAAGTGTCTGTGTTCTTGATTTTCTTTGATTATTACTGTTGTCCCAACTTCCATATTGTTTAGCACATATCAGTGGGATGTATTTTGGACGTATGCAAGCCCTTGTACACACTATATTTCAAGTACAGGTGTGCTGCTGGCAACTACTTTGCACTGACTCTTTGTGTTTGTCTCTGCAGTAGCACAGACGAGGTGTTGACCCCCGAGGACTGTGAGAGTGTCTATCACTTGGTCTACTCAGCACACAGGCCTGTCGCCATTGCAGCTGGCGAATTCCTCTTTAAAAAGTATGTCAGACATAAATCAAACCCATCACTGAACAGGAGTGAAATCAGTGTTTTATCACTGAACAGAGAAGCATGAGTTTAGAATGAATTTTGGAAAATGAATGATGAGGCAGGTTGGGCATGTGGACAAAGAACAAAGGATTCACCATAGTTTTCAAGGACAAGTGAGAACTGAATATCTTGTTTTTGCTGACCTCTGCTGGTTCAACTTTTTACCCTGCTGTTGTACAGTGCAGGTGGCACAGGTGGATTTAAGACCTGGTGATATCACTGTTGTTGTGGTTACAGGGTCAACATAGCTCAAATCTGACCACACCTCAATCCCTGATGCTCGGTGTGATCAGAGGTCAAACGGGCATTGAAACTTTCAACCAGAGGGGGCGGCAAAATGGTTCTTTTCAGCCTGATGTTAAGTTATTCTTTAACATTGTTTATGAGACTACTTGAGCACATTCAGTACTTCTACTAGATTTTATAGCTTTTGCATTACTGTAAGTTTTTCTCATGTTCATCCCGACACTCCAATGGAAACTCAGAAGTCAAGATTGTAAAGTTGCTTGATGATCTGTTTCTGTTGAAAGTTTCATTTTACAAGGTTAGTCCCCAGCCTAGCTTATGAGTAGTTATGTTGCAGGCCCCTTGCTGCTACTAAGAAATGCAGTTGGAGGATTACGTGGGGGTTGCTTTTGTGTGGTATCCAACTAATGATTAATATTCCCCCAAAGATTGTTCAGCCAGCGGGAGCCTGAGGAGGAAGGTGCCCCTAAGAGGAGAGGCAGACAAAGCCCCAATGCCAACCTCATTAAGACCACTGTCTTCTTCTTCCTGGAGAGTGAGGTATATTATCGGGCTGTTACTCTGGCTACGATTGCAGTCTTTATTGACAATATTTAAGAAAAGTTGAATTATCTATGCTTTTATTTGTGTGAACATCTCTCTCTGTAGCTCCATGAGCATGCAGCCTATCTAGTGGACTCCCTCTGGGAATGCGGTGCAGAGCTACTGAAGGATTGGGAGTGTATGATCAGCTTATTGTTAGATGACCCATTGCCAGGAGAGGAAGGTATGGCACTGGTTTCTCACAGCATGCGTCACTTGTATGTGGTTCAGAGCACAAACCTGATGTAGATCATGCTGATTGTTTTGTGTGTTTGTTTGTTTGTTTTTTGTTTTTTTGCAGCTCTTATAGACAGACAAGAGACGGCATTGATTGAAATCATGCTGTGCACTGTACGCCAGGCTGCTGAGTGCCACCCACCTGTTGGAAGAGGAACAGGGAAGAGGGTAAGAGTGGCAAACACACTTTAAATAGTGGACCAGGACTGTTTAAAGTAAAAATAAAAAACACTTTTGATAACATGGGCCTGACTGTCCTGGGATTTTCCATCATGATAACTACGTTAAACATTGATCACTTAACTTTAGAGCTGGCTCACTGCAAGCTGAACCCAAATATATCCTTTTACCATCATTTGCACAGTTAATGTCTTTAAATAACTTTGATTCAACCGTTAGGAATGCTTGTAAGGAATTTGATTGTTTTTCAGCCATTGCTTTTTTCTTTGCTCTGCATGACAGCTTTGTTTTGCAACATTTAATAAATTTAGATAAAAGGATTGTTTTGTAGGCATGGTTGAATGTATTTAGGGAGTGTATGAGTTTGTAATATGTGAGTGACTATATTACATACTGATATCTGTGAATGTGCTGCAATGTTTTGTTCCTGTGTTGACACATTTTGGAAGTTTGTAAGGTCAGATTTGAGATATCAGAGCCTGCAAAACACTTTCAGATATTCTGCTTATTACCAGTCAAAGGTTGATGTGTAGCTATTTGCCCTTTGGGCTATTGTATTTACAAAATCTGACATTAAAACAAAACGATAACATTAAAGGGGCTTCATCTCACAGTCTAATAAACATTATGATGTAGATGGTACATTGCTGAGGAGACACTTGGCCCTTAAATGTATATTTGAAAGCTGCACTACTGGGGCCTTTTTAAAGAATCACGTCTAAAAGAATAATGTTATAGGACCCACTTCTCAGTTTAACTTGAAACAATGCAGAAATAGCCTGGTCAAAGAGAAAACTTTAAAAATGTTTGAAATGAGTTTGCCTTTTGCATGCATGAATGCAAACTAGATGTGAGGACAAGCATTTAACCTGCTGCATCTATGATCAGGTGATGACGGCTAAAGAGAAGAAGACTCAGCTGGATGACAGAACCAGAATGACAGAGCTGTTTGCTGTGGCATTGCCCCCTCTACTGGCCAAGGTTTGTTACATTCATTATTTCCTTAACAAGTACTCATCTGAAGGACTGTTTGCTTCAGGTGTGTATTCATCAATCAGAAAATATAATTTTGTTTGTTTTACAGTATGCTATGGATGCAGAAAAGGTGACAAACTTGTTGCAGCTGCCTCAGTTCTTTGACCTGGAAATTTATACCACAGGGCGTCTGGAGAAGGTAAAACACTTGTCATACAACACAAATCAAATGACGAGTAATTGGATCAGTTAATATAAAACATTAATAATAATAATGATTGGTTCATGTTCCTCATTGACAGTTATCACAACATGATGTCACTCTTTCTCTCTAAGCACCTGGAATCCCTGCTGCGTCAGATCAGGGAAATTGTGGAGAAGCACACAGACACTGAAGTTTTGGAGGCTTGCTCCAAGACTTACCATGCCCTCTGCAATGAGGAGTTCACAATCTTTAACAGGGTGGACATTGCCCGCTCCCAGCTGCTGGATGAGCTGGTGGACAAGTTCAACAGGCTACTGGAGGATTTTCTACAAGAGGTAAGACTGACAGGTGCACACGTCTGCACTTTTTTTTTTGTGGCGCCTCCTTATACAAGTCCCAAATTGTCACAGTAAAATTCAAACTTTGATTTATCTGCAAATGCCACTTCCTTCCAACCTCAAACTGTGATGACTGTTCAAAAGTTGTTATATTTTCTGAATAATCAGAACCTACCTTACAGGGATGAGATACTGTATATGTGAAACAGTTTGAGAGAACCTTATCAGTGGGGTTGAGTACCGACCAAATTACGTCGGTACTACTAGACATACACATCAACACAACATGAAGTCAGGAGTGTGTGGGTGACCAGTGTGAAGAAAAAATGCACAGGAGAATGAGAGAAAAGGCAAAGCTGAGACAGAGAGCATTAACAGGAGAAGAGCTGGAAGGAAAGTGCCGCTAAACGCTGTAAATTTAAAGATATGAGTAAGGGACAAGGTTGGTGTTTTAAAAAAAGAAAAAACAAAGTAGCAGGGCTGCCCTTATATTATATTCATCGCTAGATTGCTTTGTTTCATACTTAGAGTTCAAATATTTATTAAATAAATAAAAATCTGTTGAAATTGAGACATTTGGACTCCTGAATGTGAACAGTACCCAACCCTACTTATCAAATAGTGTTCAGTCTTTATCAGATGAGCAAACGTCCTGATCCATGAAATGTAACACAGTTGCAAAATGTCTCTTGGCAGGGTGAAGAGGCTGATGAAGATGATGCTTATCAGGTTTTGTCAACTCTAAAAAGGATCACAGCATTTCACAAGTATGATATTTATTCTGTTTTGTGTACCTACGCTTTTATACACTTCCGCCATATGTCCCGCTTTTAAGTCTACTAGAGTTAGAAGAACATTTTTACCTGTGTAAAACTGACCATCTCAAATTTGTTGCAGTGCACATGACCTGTCGGGGTGGGACCTCTTTACCAGCAACTTCAAGCTACTCAACACAGGCATAGAGAATGGAGACATGCCTGAGCAGGTTATTAAATATAAATGCACACCAAGTGACGTTATATGACTCAATAAATTGTCAATATTTGTGAATACTAATACAAGTATCAATCCCTCGGGGATTGTTTTTCCTTTTGAGCAGATAGTCATCCACTCTCTGCAGTGTACCCACTACGTGATCCTGTGGCACCTAGCCAAGTCATCAGAGGGCAGCTCCAGGAAGGTAAGGACATCCTTGTTGTACACTATTTTGAAGAGAATTAGATAGGCATGTATTAGGACTGAACGATTAATTGTTCAAATCAAAATTGCGCTTTGAAAGAACGCGATCAGCTAATCGTGAAGACAGCGATCAAAATGTAAGTGACCCTTTTAAACAGTCATGCAGTTACAGATTCATGCCGTTGTCATCCTTGTGTGACAGATTTGCTTGCCAGTCACAAGCGCCATGCGCCTCCTGTTATGGTCCTACTCACCAATCAGAGTGGGCACAGGGCTTGAACATTTTACAACAACAACCGAAACGAGAGGAAAACGTGTTATTGGCGCCAGCCAAACCGACACAGGCTGCGGCTGTGCCGCGGTTCTGTTAGGCATCAACTTGCACTGAAGTGGTTCAGCAGCGAAGCGTTTAGCTACCCTACGTTGTTGACATGATGTTAATTTGTGATTTTGTGTGCTTCAACTACAGATAACAGCTCTCTGTGAGAGGCTAATGTTACATAGCCACATGGAGCCTTTCAGAATGAGAGTTTTGCCTGTCTGATTTTGCAGACTTTTTCAGATTTTGCTTATTTGTTCAGTTGTCCTTGATGTTTGTGCTTCTGCCATGATTAAAGGGGCTGTATGTAGTTTTTCTACTAAAATGAATCCTTTTTTTATTGCCTGTGTGCGAAGGGGTTGTAATCTGACATTAAAATGATCCACTTGCCAGGTTTGGCTATGAACTCTGAAGGCAAATATTCCTATTCCTATTCGAAGGCTCCGGGTCGGATTTTCCGCGAAATCCAGAGCCCTGACAGAGCACCCAGCAGCGACGACTCTGCAACTTACATGGAGTCTGACATGGAGTCTGCTAACACTAAGAAAGACCTGCTCCCAGCACAACATAGACTCCAACATAAACTCCAAATGAGGATAAAAACAAAAAGTTTTATCTGCTGAAGCTCGTCGGGCCAAATGTGAATCAGATAGACTTTGGATGAAAACA
>JAPMOB010245864.1:0-32178 GCA_029875015.1 Lepomis gibbosus
TAACGTCCGATTCCGATCGAGTCTGAAACAACGTGATCAGGCCCGATTTCCGATCTCGTGATCGGATCTGGACATCCCTAAAAATTGGTATTCAAATGTTAAAATCCGTATTTGTTGCTCCATTTAGTGACGTGCAGCTGGTCACAACTTACCAGCTAGCTTACTGTTTTGGCTGTTTTGACTTAAATAACAAAATTTCAAGGATCCTAATCAAAAATCCTTGTTAATCTTATGTGTTTCTGGATATATGTCCCGTATACAATAATAGAATTTAAGGGATACTAATCCATATTCTGCACAGTAGCAGATTTCTCAAATATTGATACCAGTTTCTATTAAAACATCTGCTTTTCGACATTACAAATTCTAATATATACTTTATTTTACTGAAGCACTGGTCAATGCTTCAGTTTTTAAGGCCCCATTCCTCAGATTTTCTCTGTGCCCAAACACTCAATCCGTCCATCATCTTTGTATGTTTTTTCTGTCTACTGGATTGCTTGGAAACACAAAAAATCAACGAGCAAGGGAAAATGTGTTTGTTTTACTGCCACTATCTAAAACACACTCTGCTCCCTGAGCAACTGTGGATGAAGGCATTGTGTTTAATATCATAGTGTAGTGCTCTTTCTCTTCTAAGGGACCATAATGTTCTGTGTAAACTGTATGTGCACTGAAGTGTGGACAGATGTTTATTTGTTCACCGTAGCACAAAAGGTTTTTTAGTCTTGTTTCAATAACAGAGAAGAAAGAAAAGGAGACTCTCATTATCAGGCCTACAATAGAAAACTTTTTTGTATGTGTTTTCCTGGACCTCACCTTGAATACTGTAACTTCCGATGTGAGATTAATTTTTAATTTTTTTTAAATTATAATTACCTGTACATTTTGCAGGCTTAAAAATCAGATATCCATTGCATAAGGAGAAGTGACAGGTGCAGGGTTAATGACATGATCTCATATCTTTGTGAGTTAGATACCTGTTTTAGATAAATATATATATATATATATATATATGTTGAAATTGGATCTCATGATGATGTTTAGGTTGTTGGTTTCTGTGATAAATGGAAACAAGCAAACAGGAGCAAATGTATATAAAGGTGGTGATAAATGAGGGGAAAATAGATAGAAGTAAGATGATGTAAAGAAAAACTGAGCGCAGCATAAAAATATCTTGCTAATAAAAAGGAAAGGCAGGAATTAAAGTATCATGGGAATTATGGTCTGAGTTGAAAACCGATGCAAAATTCAGCACACAGCCTTTATACTGATGACAGAGTTGATTAGATATGGAAATGGATAATTTTTTGATCAGCTCAGCTTGATGTGATGACATGCTGTACCTGATTGATTTGTGTTTATGTTAAAACAATATGGGTTAGAAAGAGACAACGGTGAAAATACATTTGCACTGTTGTTGCACGTTGTCAGTTTTATCTGTTATGTGCTGGCCGCTTTTGGAGGGTTTATGTCTTACGGAGGGTTTATGTCTTACGGTTGTTTGGTCGCATTGAATAATTTGGGTTTCCCACACTCACTGCCTTCCTGAAAACAGAATTAGTAATGATGATGATGATGATGATGATGATAATAATAACAATAATGATAATAATAATAATAATAATAACTGTTCTGTTTGTATAGCACTTTTCAAAACCAGGTTACAAAGTGCTGTACTGTAAAACAAACATGCCCATAAAAATATAAATTAATTAAAAAGAAATTTAAAATCAAAAAGAAAATCAACATTAAAAAAATACAATAACAGCAATAATGTTTATAAAAAAAACTGAGGGGCCCAAACAGCAAAGGCTCAGTCACCTATAGTGACAAGACAGGACTTTGGAACCATTAGAAGAGCCCTGCCAGAGGATCTCAGGCTTTGGCTTGTCCGGCTTGTAGGGAGTTATCAAATTACAGATGTAGGCAGGAGCCTGGTGGTTCAGGGCTTTAAAAACAGGTAGCAAAAAATAAAATAAAAAAATGTGTGAATGCGGCTACAGAATGAGGGAAAAACGCTGAGGTCGATGCTTTTATTTCTTGAAAGCTGAGGTCTCATTCACCCACAAATTGAAGACATTTTCAAAGCGGCAAACCACACCCACTGTCACCTTGAGTTGGTTGCCTTCCATGAGAGCATCCTCTCATCAGTACTTACTGAAGGTCCCTGCTGTCATGACAACAGCAGGGATGAATGTGTGAGCTCCTTGTGCCCTTTTATTCTGCTTTGGAAAGTATTTTTTCTTTAATATCCTAAACTTCAATACTGTGAGTTGTGAAAGAATGTCATTTTTTTGCCACTGAGCTCCTGTATTGATGGTTTTCTGATCCAGCCACCCTGTCCTTGTGCTGTACTGGCCTTGGTGTCTACATTGACGCGCAATCCTTTCTTCAAAAGTCTATAGTTGACATGTCATGATACATTATGAAGTAGCATATTATGCAATAACCTGTCTGTTAGGCACAACAAAATACTCAAATGTCTATTCAAAATCACTTTGTAGTCCTTTTAAAAAGCCAGAGGAAGGAATTGAAAAAAAAGTTGTGAGAATGGGAGATTGACCTTGGTGAGAATTTCAAGGGACCAAATGCTCTTAAATTCATATTCTTCCCTCCAGTCCTCGTACTGAAACTCTCCCTGAATCAGGTGCCGGTGATTAATAGCTTTGACTTCATTTTATTGTAGTCCTGCATTATACATTATTGATACAGCAAAACTGTGATACTCTACTTTTTTGTTTTTTTATAAACCAAAGATGCCAAAAATTCATTTTTACGGCAATAATCTACCCACTACCTGTCACTACACTACTGCTATTTTTCTTTTTCATGTTCTCCTGCAAGAATCCTCCTAAACCTTGGACTCTTTGTTACACCTGGTAGACGGGTGCCTCTGAAAATGATTGGCAGCCCTGACGTTATATCATCAGGCATTTACAGTATAGCACATCTTTATCTTTAAGCCAACACTAGAATAACCAATCAATGAATTTCCACATCGATGATTGGTTAAAACTTATACAAATGGAAATTGAATAAAAAGTGCAAGTGTTGTTTATTAATGAAGTTCAAAGTTCAAAAATCCACCAAATCTCAGATCCAAACTGGGAAGCTCTTCATAATCTAGAAGAAAAAACAGTCATTATTGAATTTAACAAATCAGCGTCTTACAGCAACGCAAATTTAAGAAAGAACCCACTGCAGTCATTTCAGTAGTTTCACACCGCAAAAGAACCAGCCAGTTGTGAATACGTTTTGGAGATTCAGGTTCTGCATTTTAGAAGAGTGACTCTAATGTCAGACGTGCCTATTATGGCAAGTAAACATGTATAAAGGAGAGACCAGCATAGAGCCACTGTCAGAAACACCACAGCTGTTTTTAATAATGTGGGTATTTACCATAAACATCTTGCCGTCACAGTCTGCAGTCTACGTGCTCACCTGTTTACCTTTGTGAGGGTGTAAGCATTTATTTATAATAAAAATATAACTGCTGCCTGGGTTCAAAGTGCCAGTATCTAAATGCAGGTTTTGTGGGCTTTTACAGAAGAGCACCGGCTGCTGCCACACGTAAACAGTTGTTACATTCATCTAGCATCAGCAATGTGCTCTTGCTTCTTCTGAGTTTGAATTCTTGGTGTGCAAATAAATGTAATATTATCATAAACACAAGAACACTGACCTTGATTGCTGCATTTCAGCAGATTGAAATTGCACCTTCACCTATTTAAAGATATATACTTTAAATAATGTTCACGCTCTATGTAAAAGGTCCTTTTAGACGTGATTTCCTCTGCAGTGATGATGCAAACTATGGGATGTATTATTGTAAATTATGTTGTTCTAGACTGTTGATTTAATACTGACACAATATCCATTTTTTGTATCTCGCATTTATCTTATTACAGTCTTCACATACATTCAGTACAACCTGATGATTCTCATTTAGATTGATCAAGAATCACATAGTAATTCGAAAGCACAACTTTTACATTATTATATAGCCTTTCATTTAAGTATTTTATTAAGTATCTTGCTGTTTTTAACCTCCAGGACTCATTTTGCTGTGAAGATATTCAATCATACAGCAGCTGCAGATGTGTACTTCATAAAGCACTCCTGTTGCAGAGCAACTCCTTCTGCCTTTATGAACTGCCTGGCAATACTCTGAATCAACATATAGCAGCTATTTGCAGAGCAGCTAAAGGTTATCATTGACATTTTCATTCCTGATATATATATTTTTTCCCCTCTCAAGAAGCTGAAATTCTCCATGACAGTAAGTAAGGTCTGGTAGGGAATAGGGGATGTTTACCTATAGATGATAGATTTGAATTGAACACATGAGGAATGATGTTCCTTGGAGGAATATGCAAAAACCATAAACAAATATACTAATACTTTACCGTTCATCAAGTTGGGGGCAGCAGACAAAAATTTGATTAAACATTTGAAGGGCAGGCGTGGAGGCTTTGACCCAGAGATGAGCAATGTTTGGTATTTTGAGAGGGAGAGTCCTGACACAAAAATGGAAACGTGCAGAAAAGTACTTAAAATTTCTATATATCAGATAGGCTATTTTGCTGCTTTCTATCCATATTGCGCTTGATTAACTCACTGTGATTCATACTTTAGTTACTATAAAAGTAAAAGTAGGAGAGGGTTTCAGAAAGAAATCTTAACATATTTATTGCTCTTCAGTTGTAAACTATTCCGAACATTCATTGGGCTGAGTTTTGTTTTTAAAGAGGACATCATTTCCACCGTCAGAATTGATTTGCCAGCCTTTGCCATTTTAAGTTTTATGAGAGCCGTTTGATATTTGTGGTAGCAGTAAGGTGAGTGCCATGAAATCATATCTGAAAAATGTAACTGCCGAGAAGAAATCTGAAGGAGAAGTGTGACCTTTCAAAATAATCGTATTTTATTTCAACACATAGACTAGACTCTGTCTGGCTCAGAATAACCAGGAGAAGCTCATATTTTAAAAGACATTGATGGTCATAATTTCACCCCAATAATCAACTGAATGGGAATTAAAATACATTGATTAAAATAATATTTTGACATTTTTGGAAATCTGCTTATATGGATTTTTGGGGATTTTTTTGCTGAGACTTAGATGAGCAGATTGATACCACTCTCATGTCTGCCCGCTCAATATGAAGCTGGTTTTGGGAGATAGGTGCTTAGGTTAGCATAAAGACTTGAAACAGGGAAAAGGCTAGCCTAGATCTGTCCAAGGTTAACAAAATCTTCCTACTGACTCAATAATTATTCACTAATGGTATATTTTAATTGTTATATCCTTGTAAGTACTGCAAAGTCCTGTAAATCGCTGCTGTTGGCCAAGAAGTAGTCTCACAAAGAGCTGAATCAATGTGTCAATAAGAAATCAGTCAAATACCACAAAATAACTCAGCAGCTATTGATAATTAACCACTTCAGTCATTTGAGTCTTCTTCAATGAGTGGCTTGTCATGGTAAACTGAATATTATGCACATATAATATGAACTGGGTTTTCAGGCTGTTGGTCAGACAAAACAAGCCATATGAAGATGTCCCCTTGGGCTCAGAGGAAATCGTTTCAGACAACAAAAATTTATGGACCTATCAATCAAGAAAATAATGTTCAGATAAACTGATATGAAATAAATCCTTAGTTGCAGTTGTAGTCTCAAAACCCCCCTGCAGAATAAACAGAACTTGACTTTTTTCCTTTCAGTTTTTGTACGGATCAAACAAACAAGATATAACATGTTTATTAGTGAGATTTTGACATGCTGTAAGGCAGATATTGTTACCTTTGGACAGAGTAGGGTTAGCATTTTCCGCCTGCTTCCTGTCGTTATGCTAAGCTATGCAGATACAGACGTGAAAGTGGTATGAGTCTTTCCAATATCAATGAGTTTTAAAGGCCCTGAGGTGGATGGGATTTAAAATGCATCTAATTCAGCACTAAGTGGGTTTGTATAAGGAGTATTGAATATTTAATTTATTGTATTTTTTTTCACAGGGAGTACCTGGGAAGACAGCTCCAGTCCACTGATCAGCAGCAAACTCCAGCTGTGGCAGCTCGAAGCTGAGCTGTTTCTGTGCATGTGTGTTTGTGTTACTGTATGTATGAGTGTCCACCGTATGTACATTGGTCCATTTAATAATCAGCTGTTCATTTTGTGCAGTTACTTGAAAATCAAACGCTGTGGTTTTCTCCTTTCACCTGAAAATCCCAAATGATCCTTGATGTTACTTGATTGAATGTCGTGCTTCGTGTTGTGAACTCTCAGCTAAGTGATGCGTGGTGATTGAAGTCGCTCTTCATGTCTGTGATTATGTACAAAACTGCACGTTATTTAAGTCTTACCTGGACAACATGTACATGTATCTCAATAAAGATGATTATGTATGGTGTTCATGTGTGTTGCATCTACATTTCCTGCCCAGGACTAAGATCTTGTTGAGTTTACAGCTACTGAATAACAATGAGATTTTACTAGATTGAGTTTTCTTATCAGACCATATTTAATATTTACAGCTGCACATATCAAAAGACGAGGCTGAGCAACGAGAAAGTGTTTTTGTTGTGTTTACTCTCATCTGCCTCCAGGCTTGACTTGAATGTAACCTTCACTTCTAAAAAAATCTGTTCAACCTTCTACTGTGCCTCTTGTAGGAAGTCAGAAATAGCTTGTGAAATGATGATGAATGTAATGATTTCAGTGATCTGTGGTGAAAAGTGGAGCTATTGCAAATTTAGTCATTGTTCTCCTATATAGAGCTGCAACACTTAGCCAATCAATTTGTTGATTGACAGAAAATGACTGCAATTGTTTTAATAATCAATTACTACTTTTGTGTCACTTTAGTCACCCCCCCCCAAGAAAAAAGATTGAGTAAATAACTGCCCTATTTTCATATGCAGCAACTTTTTCCAATCTCTATTCCACTTCCTCACATTATTGAGAATAATCTGCCATCCAATCACTGAAGCCATCTTGGTCCAATCCTTCCATGATTGCAGAAAAGCAGATAACGTCTTAAAGCCTCACAGCCTTCTAAAATATGAGGTTTTTGACAGAAGACTAACCTGTGACTTTAACAACATAACACTGAATCTTCATCCAAAACTGACAAATATGGAAAGCTTGCTTTATTTATGTTGATAAGACAGGATGCTTTTAAGCAAGACCATATTAAGGTTTTGATTGTTTCCTAATTAACCTGCAAAAGTGCCCTGTTAACTTACTGAACAAATCAGTAACCAATTTTCCATCTTGCTGCACATCTCCAACCATCATGCTGAATGGCCAAAACCTTTAGTCCTTGAAACAATATTCATTGCTTATATCTACAATCTCCCCTAAAAATTACAACAACCCCCTTTGTTGTAGATGAGTGGCTCTTAAAATAAATCAATTTTCTTACTATCTTATAGAGCAAGTTTCAAATGCTGTTGTGAGTTTCGGTGCACTTCAATCAGAATTTAAATTAAATTTTAAGTGTGTTTGACCTCTTTTCATCTGACCTTGACTGTACCACATGATTCGCAGATCTCTTCCTTCAGTATTTCAGCTCATTCACCACATACAGCAACTGTAACAGTCACAGGTAAAGTCAAAGATTCTTCCTATAGGGGAAAAGGCTGCTTTTTGCAACAAACTGTGATGCACTGAGCGTTCTAGCATCTTTCTGTCAGAACCAGCATTCACTTTTTCAGCAATTTCACCAACAGTAGCTCGGCATGTTGGATCGGCCCACACAGGCCAGCCTTCGCTCCCCATGTGAATAAATGAGCCTTGGCTGCCCGTGAGCCTGTCCTTGGTACTCCGCTTCTCCTTCCTTGGACCATCACAACATGATGGCTTGATGGTTTAAATCCTGAGGGATTTTGCCCTTGTCAAAATCCTCAGGTCCTTACACTTGCCCATTTTCTTTTTGCTTCTAATGCATCAATTTTGATGACACAATGTTCACTTGCTGCCTAATACACTATATTGGCAAAGGTTTTAGGCCAGTGCTCTGAATCATTGAATTCAGGTGTTCCAATCACTTCCAATATCAAGCACGTAGGCATGCAGACTGCTTCTACAAATATTTGTGAAAGAATGGGTCGCTCTCAGCAGCTCACTCAATTCAAGCGTGGTACCATGCTAGGTTGCCACCTGTGCATCCAGTCCATTTGTGACATTTCCTCATTACAAAATATTCCACAGTCAACTGTTTGTGGTATTATAACAGAGTGGAAGTGATTGCGATCAACAGGAACTCAGCCACGAAGTGGTAGGCCACATAAAATCAAAGAGGGGTCAGCGCATGCTGAGGCGCACAGTGCGCAGAACCCGCCAACTTCTGCAGAGTCAATGGGCACAGACCTCTAAAAGTCGTGTGGCCTTCGGATTAGCTCAAGACCAGTCTGTAGAAAACTTCACAGAATGGGATTCCATTCCACATCCCAAGTGCAATGCAAAGCGTTGGATGCTGTGGTGTAAAGCACGCCGCAGTGGAGAAGTATTCGCTGGAGTGACGAATCACGCTTCTCTGTCTGGGACGAGTCTGGGCTTGGAAGTAGCCAGGAGAACGGTACTTGCCTGATTGCCTTGTGCCAAGTGTAAAGTTCAGTGGAGGAGAGATTATGGTGAGGGTTTGTTTTGCAGGGGTTGGGCTTGGCCCTTTAATTCCAGTGAAAGGAAATGTTAATGCTTTAGCATACCAAAACATTTTAGATAATTTCATGCTCCCAACTCTGTGGAAACAGTTTGGGGATGGCCCCTTCCTGTTCCAACAAGACTGCGCACCACTGCGCAAAGCAAGGTCCATAAAGACATGGATGAGTGAGTCTGGTGTGGAGGAACTTGACTGGCCTGCACAGAGTCCTGATCCTGATCCAAGAGAATACCTTTGGGATGAATTAGAGCGGAGACTGCGAGCCATGCCTTCTTGTCCAACATCTATGCCTGACCTCACAAATGTGCTTCTAGAAGAATGGTCAAAAATCCCCATAAACACTCTTAAACCTTCGCAGAAGTGTTGAAGCTGATAGCGCTGCAAAGGGTTGGCCAACTCCATATTAAAACCTCCAGATTAAGAATGGGACATTAACCTTCATGTGCATGTCAAAGCAGGTGACCCAAAACCTTTGGCAATATAGTGTATATCCCACCCACTGACAGGTGCCATGGTAACGAGATAATCAGTGTTATTCACTTCACCTGTTAGAGGTCACAATGTTATGGCTGATTGTTGTATAATAGGAGGTGTTGATAAGGGACTGAATCTGAGTTTTTAATATAACTAAGAAACAGCACCCAAGGCTGTTTTTTGTATCCTACCAGGTTCAAGTGCTGCAAGTTAATTTTTCATTTTAATGAATCCCCGAGGAGCAAAACAGTTCTATCAATCATTTGTATGGAAAGCCATGGCTGTAATTATTATACTGTTTTGTTTTCTCAAAAAAAAAACCCACTTTGTCAGTAAATTTGGAGCCTATCACGATAGTGTAGATGTGTTCCAAATCACCTGTGATGGGTGTCCTGGTGGCCTTGGAGTCCTTTGTTGCAGATCATCCCTCCTCTTCCTTTATTTCCTCATTGCCATCCAAAACATGAAAATGAAAGCAACATTACCCAATGACATGTTTTTAAAAATTAACATATAACTACTCAAATGGCTGTTGAATGCAAGAACCACGTTCCACAGTCTAATGTATTAGACAAAGCTTCAGACATGCAAAACAAGAACTTGATTGACACGTCTTTTCAACTTTGTCATTAACTTTTTCTCAGATATTAATAGTGTAATCTTATAGCACAATATGTTCATAAAACCACATACGATTGATTATCACTCAGCCCTGTCTTTAATACCTTTACTATATATATAATGAATGTGTACAGGTGATTAGGAAAAAAATCACATTTGCAACTAGAGCTGCACAAAGTAGACATTTGATTTGGAGACATTAGTATTTACAGCAGCCACTGTCAGCTGAACTCACAGCTGCGTAGCTAGCCAGAAGGCCTGGCTGGCAGCAGCATACCCATGGGTAATTTGTTTCCAGATGCCTTCAGTGCTCAAGTTAAACTCCATGAGGAGAATAAACATGTTTTTCAACTCTGAATCCTCTGTGGAAATCATTCTCTAAGTTGGTCCAAACAGAACTAAGAAGCAAACTTTCAATGTCACTTACATGCACAAACCACAAGTCTCCTTAAACGTTCCATCAGATATCTCAATATTCTTCTGAATATCATTTCTTTAACCTTGGTAGATAAAGAGTGCCCATTCAACATTACCACCTACAGTTTCATAATACATGTAACTGTAGTTCAACTTTGGTAGCAATCATTCAAATCAGATTTCAGTCTTTACAAACTGCATTGACTTCTAAAATATCTGGAGTGTTTGGATGTACACGGAGTCAATATTTATGTAGAGGCTCGCTGCCTCTGGCTGCAGTTGCCTGGCCCTGCTTTGCTCTCTGAGGGCTATTTACTACGGCTGGCACTCTGTGGTCCCTGTGCAAGCTAACCTGCAACAACTGAGTGAACTTTGGAGCCTGAAACAGATGGGTTTTCTTCCCCCACTGCCTTATTTATTATGCTATCCAAGGTTATTATGCTTCAGGGTCAAGGCAGAGGGTGACTGTTTGTCTGCACAGTCAGTCTCTGAGGATGGGTTTATAGATGAAATTCCCCTGAGGAAATAGCTGTCTTTTGTCTTTTTTCAAATTTGTCCAGTCAAGTTTTGTTCCCGCTCTATGAGAATGGTGTTTTTAAGTTGTTATATTTCATGAATGTTCAGGTTATGAACTGTGGAGAGCAAACAAAGACAAGTTTCCGGCTCATGCTTCCAAATTATTTGTGTTTGACATCTTCATCTGCCCGACCTGGCAGACTGTTACTTTAGAGAAAAGAGTATTGTTGCCTTGCTTCATCGATCAGATCTCTTTTCTCTTGTAACCATGGGTCAGAAACTGTCCGTTCCCATAGTAACAGTCAAAACAAGCCTCTGCCAACAGCCATGTAGCGTGAAGCTCAATTTAATGCTGCTTCTAAAGAGATGGACTTGCACTTAAGCCTGTAACTAAAGCCCCTGAGTGTAACATTGAACTGTGGATACCTGTTATCTCATGCTGTGAAGTCAACTGTGTCGTATGGACACTAGAATTATCCAATTCCCAAGAAAGAGCTGGACTTCATATTGCTCATGACCGAGTGCAGGTGCACAGTAATCATTTTCACGCTGGGCTGTGTGCCGTCCCACTAGGTTGGAGTTTCAGGCTATAGTCAACAATCCTTGTAAATAACAGCTTACTCTTCTGTGATCTGCCTGTTTAAACACTATCAGAGAAATCTGGTTTAAAGTAAATGTTGTACCAGAACTGTTACTGGATCATTTAGTAGGGATGTTGGACAAACTGTCAAACCAGCGGGGTTGTTTTGCACTGAGAAAGTTGAGTAATCCATTTATTTAATGCAACTGCAGTGACATTCATTTACCAAAACCAAATAACATTATCATTCCTATGATTCAGAAGTGGTTTGTTAAGATCCTTAAGAAACAGTTCCACAGTTAATAAGATAAAATAATGTACTTGAAAAACCATTTGGTTAAGTTTTTCTCAAATTGTCACAAACCTGCACTAATGATCGGAAGCACTTTATTACATACATACATATATATATATGCTAACTTCCCTTTTTCAGGACACTGTTTCAAAGATAATTCTGTAAACATCCAAATAACTTTACAGAACTTTATTGTAAAGGGTGTATGCAATGTTTTTCATGATTTTTTAATGAATTAAAAACAATCAATGAACATGCACATGTGGAACAGTCGTTAAGACACTAACAGCGTATAGACAGCAGCCTCAGGTCACAGTTATAAATACTTAGAACACTAAAGACACGTCTCTACTGACTCTGAAAAATACCAAAAGAAAGATGCCCAGGGTCTCTGCTCATATGCATGAACATGCCTTAGACATTCTACGAGCAGGCATGTCTCGTAGCATGTCTAACTTGGCCACATTTGCAATGTCCGTACTGTGAGACGCCTAAGACGGCGTGTAACAACACCTGCACAGGATTGGTAGATCAGAACATCACCACTGCGGGACAGGGACAGGATGGCAACAACAACTGCCTGAGTTACACCAAGAGTGCACAATCCCTCCATCAATGCTCAGACTGTCTGCAATAGGCCGAGAGAAGCTGGACTGAGGGCTTGTTAGGCCTGTTGTAAGGCAGGTCCATAACAGACATCACTGGCAACCTATGGGCACAAACCCACCTGTGCTCTTAAATGACGCGGTATTGACTCACCAGGGTTGATGGTCAGACAAATGCTGTGATTTACAGGGAAGACATCCTCCTCCGTCATGTGGTACCCTTGAGGGCTAGGGCCATTCCCCCCAGAAATGTCCGAGAACTTGCATGTGTCTTGGTGGAAGAGTGGGAAAACATCTCAGCAAGAACTGGCAAATCTGGTGCAGTTGAGGAGGAGATGCACTGCAGTACTTTATGCAGCTGGAGTCAACACCAGATAAAGACTGTTGCTTTTGATTTTGACCTCCCTTTGTTCAGGGACACATTTTTCAATTTCTGTCACATGACTGAAACTTAATTCAGTTTATGTTAGTTGTTGAATCTTTTCATGTTCATACAAATATTTACACATATTGAGTTTGCTGAAAATAAAAGCAGTTGAAAGTGAGAGTACCTTTCTTTTTCTTTTCTTTGCTCACTTTATATATATACACACTACCAGGCAAAAGTTTAAGAACACCACCATTTTTCTAGTTTTAATTGAAATATAAGGAGTTCAAGTCTAGTGAAAAACCTTAAGTGGTTCAAAAGTATGCAGCAAACTGCCAAAGTTAAACCCGTTAACGTCTACACCAAAACAGACAATTTCAAAGATAGAAAATTAACAATTAAATTGTTTGTGTTTGTATGGTGCCTTTCTAGTCTTTGTGACCACTCACACTTTATACTATGTGTCTATGTCACATTCACACACTGGCAGCAGAGGCTGAGGTGCCAACTGCACATCAGAAAAGAAATAACCTTTATACACAGATGGCACTGCCGCCGTGATAAGTGTCTTGCCCAAGGACACTTCGCCAGGATCAAACTGCCGACCTTCTTGTTAGCGGACGACCGCTTTACCTCATGAGCCACAGCCGCCCATTAGTGAGATCTGTTTATTAATTCACTATGGGATCAACCAATGACCAACTTTCCTCTCTTCCTTCTTTAATTGCCTTTTTAGTTACAATATTGTACAAATAAGGCTTCTTTTATTAACACAGGCTGTTCCAACTTATTTACAAACTGGAAAAACTGTAGAAATTTGTTTTTGCTTTAACTTTCAAGGCTTCATAGGGGCTTTTGACCAGTTGTGTGTGTGGGTGTGTGTGTGTGTGTACATATCTATAGTTTGCATATACTTTAATATGTGTATTGTGAAAAGGGATCTCTCATAGTGACAAACCTACAGAGAATGATCACCCCACTTTGTTGTTCCCTTCAACTCTATGAAGTGTTTTAGCATTTGTCAGCTCATTGTTTTGGTTTTCTTTTCTGTTTTGGTTCACTCACCCATCTCATCAGCTATTTTCATCATGAAAAGCTCCGGTAAATCCATTGAACTCTGCCTGATCAGCATCAAGCAGCAGACAGACAAAGTTAGCAACTGTAGCGGGTGACCGCCAAAAAAATGCCAAAAACTGAGCTAGAAGAAGAATGAATATATTTGATGACTCCAAATAAATTATTATGCGCTTCCATTGCTGGATTGCTGCACACTGAACCAAAAAAAGGAGGGGGGGTTCTATAAGATGCTCTAAAGATGCAGCATATTATGTCATATCAAGCATCTGAACATTGTGAAAAAAAGGTGAATGTTTCAGCCTTAAGACCATTTTAGCACAACTCACCGACCATGTCATTATGCAGACATAAGTGGGCTCTACTTTGTACTTTCTGTCGGCAGATTGGGAGAATGTTGGCAACAGGCAGAAAGTGTTTCCCCTAGTTGGATGCTGTCAAGCTATCTCTGAAAGAATATATGCACACTGTGTACTGCTCTTTCAATAACTGCCTGACTAAATTTGTATGGTCTTCATTGCTGTAATGTCACCACTGCTGCTGCTTGTTCAAACAAGTACAAAGGGGAGAAAAAAAAACATTATGTTCCAAATTGTTGTCTTTAGTCAAAAAGGAACAACACAACACATTCCGATCACATTTTCACAAACCAAGTCATTTTCACCCAGAGCAGACACAGACTCTGAAGTGACCACACCGTCTGGATACCTTTATGTGAAGGTGCTGATGTTTGTGAGGCAGCGTCTGCATACAAAGCTGCTTGCACACACTGGGCCCACAAATATGTAACTTGTAATTATGCTGCTAAGGTGTTTGTGATGTTTATTCAATGGCCTCCACATGGTTGCATAGATGGTTTTTGTGTAAGAATTGGCATCTTACACACAAGACTAGACAATTCAGGGTATTGGTCACTTGTGATTGGCTCTAAAAAACAAGCCCTCATAGGTAAGAGAATTACAATCTTCTGCGTGCTTTACCTGAGAGTTTCAATGCTTACTCATGTTCTTGCCAGAAACACGGCAGCAGATTTCCAAAATCATACCTAGTTCCTGAGCCAGTAAATTGCTGGAGCATGCATGGGGCAAATTATCTGAGCTGGTATGATGCCAGTGAACAATTTTAGAGACACACTTTAAAGCACACTGGGAAACGGGTCTACAGATGCAAACCCAGCTTGATGGATGCTACATTCAGGTAAGTGAAAATACAGATGATTTGCAATCTGTATCTTCAAGTACTTTAAAATTTGGACATTTTACAAATACCTTTTAGCTAAATTGTCCTCATTTTTAGACTAATGATCCATTTTAAAAGCCTGCTGGGTCATCTTACAAATATATTCTCACAAAGCTTAAAAACAAGCTTTTTTTAATTCATGAACATTTTGGCTATATGAGGTATTTAGTGGACAGTGACAAACAAAAGCGTTCGCCCCTCTTCTTTTTTCGCCCTCTCAGGAGTTTTCAAACAAAGCGCTGTGCTGAATATAAAACTTGGGGTAATGAGACATCATTGTGAGCTCGACCATGATTGCATTTGGGTTTTGATGGGTGTAGTCTGTAGTTATAGAACTCAAGAAATTACACAACATCTCATCAATAGGGACAAAGTCAGAGGCGGATGGTTTGGATAGTGGAGAAAATAGGAACATAGGCAAAAACCCTTGGGAAATACCTCTAAAATAAATAAATACACTGTTACAGTCAGAACTTAAGAAGTCCAGACATTTGAATTCAGCTTTTCTATTGTAAAAGTTTCAGCCACAAATACTTACAATAATAATTATTATAATAATAAATAATAATAATAATACAAATTAATATATAATATCTATAATATATGTATATATATGTATATATATATATATATATATAACATATTATTTTGAAATTTGAACAACTGCAATTGCATGACAACGGAGCAAATTCTACTTATGATAGGCTACTGGTAAAGTGGGAAAGAGATCCGAAATTGTCACTTTGAAGCTTCACAAGTCAATATTCGTATATTAACAATGGTTTAAAGTAAAGTTAACGTGAAAGTGGCTTGCCTGTAGTTCCCCTCAGCTCTATGGAGCATTTTAGCATCTCTCAGATCATTGTTTGGTTTTATAACCCGTAACTTTATGGTTTGGGTTCACTCTTATCACTTTAATCAACCTCGTTTCTGCTGTTTTCAGCAAGAGAAGTCTGATAACCATATAGAATTTGAATGATAGAGTTACAAACAGAAAAAAACAGTACACTGACCTTGCAACTCAGTAAAATATGAATTTGATCTGTTTCCTTGTTGTTTCATTCCTTGAGTCGCAGTCAGTGTTAGGCCAAGTTTACTGCTGTCACGTTTTTCTGTCATTTGTTCACTGAGAAACAGGTAAGTTTACTATCTTCTGTTTCAGTGAATTCATCAAACAGGGTGATGAGCAAATTGTGTACGCTTATCCTCATTGAGCAGCATTTCTTCATTGTGTAACAGGTCTGGCTGAGCGTGGGAGAGGAGGCAGATATTTTGAAGTTTAATCAATAACAGTAGTAGTAGGATCAAATGAGTATTGCATCGCAGATGGGGAAGGGTTTCTGTCTGTGAAATCCACATTTTGCTGCCAGGGCAGAAAGCTTCTTTTATCCTGAAAAGCTGCTCAGAAATTGAGGTGGCTCTTTCTCTCGTTGATGCAATATGGCAATACGTGTTCAGGGGCTTCTACAGAAAACCAAATCCAGAAGGATAAATGAAACACAACAAAAAGAGACAGTAATCAGCTGGTGAAGTACACTTGAAAAACTCTGGCTTTGTGTGTAATCATTTGGGAAAACTTAACTCCTAATACCTTAGTCCTGTCTCACAATGAAACCATTAATTGAAGCGTTTTTTTACTGACTGGACAACACCTCACGTCATTATGCAAAGGGCAGTAAAAATGCAAAAATGATTGGATTTTCTGGACCTCATCTACTAGAGGTTACATAACAAACACAGACTCCCCTCTTTTGGAACTCAAATAAAATAACATGTTTCAAGTGTCAGAGGAAGAGTAGCGCATTGTTTGTGCGCAAACTGACCTTTGGCACTGCGTTAATAGGGTAAATACTGTAACTGTCTTTTTCCTCCACTGGAGCTCTCATATGAGGAAAGATGCCGTTCACTCTTTAATCACTGCCAGTTCAAGGATAAAGTAGGACGTCAGTGAAGTTGGATCAAAATTTTTTACAAACAAATAAGGCTATTTCACAAAGTCAAGCCTGTTCAAGCCTTAACAATAGCAACACACCTACAAAAAGGCTTTGTCTCTCAAGCAACACCTGACAATGATGGGTCTCTAAGCAACGGGTGTTAGTGCGTGGAAGCAGGGAAAAGAAACAGCACCCACTTAATTGTGTGCTGGGTGAAATCTGTCTTCTATCTGTTTGGGAGAGGCGGGAGGTGGTTAGAAAGGAGTAGCTCGTGATTTCTGTCCACAGGGGTGTATTCTTTATTTAGAGCTAGATTTTCTTTTCATTTTGGACTCCCACTGATGCTACATTTTGTGTTGTTGTATGGACAATTAGTAGAGTCATGCTGTAAGGCAGTGGGCAAATAGTGAATTGATAAAATAGAGAAAATGCATATGAGAAAGGTGCAAATTATGAGCACAGAGCTGAAAGGATATTACAAAATGACACTCCTCTTCTGTCAAACACTTCTAATTCTGTCAAACATGCTAATGGAAAACAAGTAGTTGTTATTTGAGGGTCTGTAAAATGCATCTCTACAATAGTGCTCATTTATCCCCATTTTATTTAAGACATTGCAATTCTGTGCTGCTGGCAGGTTCACACAGTCACCAAGAAGGTTGCTTTAGTTGTCCTTCTTACTTCCTGTCTCTTCAACATCTGATAGGACTCTGCATGTGTGCATTGCAGTGGTGGTTCTGGCAGGAGTTGCTAGGGAACATCTTATGGCAGCACCGATGGGAATTTAAACATTTTTAGGAAGACGTGGGCATTATATTGTGGGATACTTACTTTTGATTTTCCTACAAGTATCTTGTGAACTTAGAGCAAATGTAAATTATATATATATATATATATAATTTACATTTGCTCTAAGTCTGCATCTGTATAGCCTAAATAGGCCTATATATATGAACTTAGAGCAAATGTAAAATATATATAAATAATAATTTACATTTGCTATAAGTAAGGTTAATGTAAGGTAGGTAGGCTATATGTAAGGTTAATAACGGCTGAATAAGCAAGCAGATATTTTACCGGTCACAACTTACGGGGTTATTAGTGATGCATTTGACCAGAAGCGAAACGAAATCAAAGTAAAGCGTTAAATGTATAGGCCTTTGTGTTAAATGCATTTCCGACCGACTGAGGTACACATAGAGCTTTTCTGCTGGCTTGATACTGTCACATCTGTTGGCTCAGCCTCTGATGTCACTGACTGAGCAGTGCGGGCTTCTAGTGCGCACCTTCGGGGACGCAGCGGTGGCACAGGCAGTGAATTTTCTGCTCGTCCACAACTACCCAGAAACCTTTTGTTTCTGCCATATTTCTAGTGTCCTGATTTTAATCGGTGGCTGAGCGTCCAATGAGAAAGTCCTCACATGTGTTGTTGTATTTGAATTAACTTTTCAGGAGCAGAAAACCAGGTACGGTGATGTTACACTTGTGTAATGGTGTCCTTGAGCGCGGGCTGTTGCGCTCTATTTTCTTTTGGAGCCATAATCTGTACTTACAGAGAAATTTGCTGTTCCTGTTTGGTTTTTTTCTAGCAGTCGTCGGAATTTCAGCTGTCTTGACCGACAGCTATCCAAGTTTAACGGTCCTTTTACGCCCCGCAGCAGCCCGGACGGTGCAGGCAGCGTTCAGCCCCATGGAGAGCAGCGTGGTGCACATTTACAAAGAGGACAGGTGTCCCACGGGACAACCGGGGGAGTGCATCCCAAACTTCACCTGGCAACCCGGCTTATCGGACATCTTCAACTACACACCCAACGGCACCTGGGACGCAGAACCCGAGCCTATGTCACCCATCATCCCCATTATAGTTGCGGTGTACTCGGTGGTGTTTGTGGTGGGTTTGGCCGGCAATTGTTTGGTGATGTATGTCATCATTAGGTGAGTTTTCAGCTTTGAAATACCCTATGTCTGCCATTCATTCAAAAGTAATGCCTGCATGTGGCTCATAAAGAAATTCAGTGCATATTATTTTTTAACAAGTCAATAGAAGTCAAATTGCTGTACGCAAGTGTTTGCTCAGCTGCAGTCATGAATGTATTGGGTTGGGGATTACTTACAAACCTCAGGGCCATAAATTGGATAACGCGTAATAAGATAGAAAGGGAACACGTAAAAAATAGCCTGATTACATTTGTTTATCCCCTATATTTCTTGAGTATTATTGTTGGTGCCCCTATATGGTGTTTCCCGCGCATGTGCACGTGTTTAACGATGTTTTTTTATTAGAAAACTGGCATCCAGCATCCTGAGCTATTTTTTTTATTCAGCACTGACTGCAATGTAACAATGTTTGCAGTGATTGTAATGTCAATATTTCCGTTCAAAGCGCATCTGATCCATTCATTTCGTGTTGGCTCTCATTCGATTTAAAGCCTCATGAAGGTCTTTTTAAGTGAAAATGTGAGATCAACCAACAGAGTACATTTTAAAGAGGTGAATTAGAGAAGAGATGATACTATTTTCCTCCCATTAGTTCCTTGTATATGTATATAGAGTATTTTAGCTGCTAAACCTGTTTATTCAATAAAAGAGCTGACCACCTTGGTAAATAAAATTTATATCAAAAAGTGACTTCATGAACCTTATTCTTCTGTAAAAGGATTTCAACAACAAAAAAAGTGACAAATGACAATTAAATCCATTCAACCTGATCATGTGTCCTCCTTTGCCCCCCGCAACAGATACACCAAAATGAAAACAGCCACCAACATCTACATCTTTAACCTTGCTGTGGCCGACGCTCTCGTCACCACAACCATGCCCTTTCAGAGCACCGACTACTTGCTCAGCTCCTGGCCATTTGGCGAGGTGGCGTGCAAAGTCTTCATCTCCATCGATTACTACAATATGTTCACCAGCATCTTCACTTTGACCATGATGAGCGTGGACCGCTACGTGGCCGTGTGCCACCCTATCAAGGCCCTGGATTTCCGCACGCCTGTCAAGGCCAAGATCATCAATGTGATCATCTGGGTGCTGTCGTCCGCCGCTGGGATCCCTGCCATGATACTTGGCAGCACAAAGACAAATAACGGTACCTTGACCATGCATACATTCTCACTCTTACTTGTTGTTTGACAGGGTTTTAGTCTTTTGGCTCATATTTGTCTGTTTTATTCCATCTCTGTGTCTGCTTTAGAGAAAACAGCTGCTGCAAAGAGACTCTTACGGCAACTTCAAACTTGAAGTTTCACTGCATTACACCATCCTTATCTTGAATTATCTCAATTGGCTGCAAGAAGCATCCTTCAAATGATATGAAGATAATGTTCTGTAGATTTCATAAGAGCCTATATCACAGCTACTTGACTAGATGAAGCTATTACAGTGATAATTGGTCCTCCTAGGTTGAGAATAGAGTTTGATAGATGTATTTTTTTCTTTCAGTGCAAGTCTAATGAGTGTTCACAATGAGCCTTCATTCAGCAAGCACTTTTGCCGGAGCTATGAGGCTAGCTGATGAATTTGGTTCTGTCCTTTATCTCTCTGTATGTGACAATCTTACTGCATTGCATACAAATTCCAATGTATGTGGTGTGGATTCAGCACTTTGGTTCAGAGCAGAGGATGAATCCTACCACCTTTGGTGACTTTTCTTCTAGTACCACCATGAGGTTGACTTTCTTGGTTGACTTTTTTGCTTGTTTATCTATTTTGGAACCCATCGTCTATCGATTAACGATTAAGCCTCTACGGGCAACGGCCAATGTTTCTGGGGCTTTTGGTTTGTGCTAATTAGAAACGCCAACTCGCCTAGATGGTGAACATGGTAAACATTATACCATACCTGCTAAACACCACCATGTTAGCATTATCATTGTGAGCACAGAAGCCTTCATCGTGAAGCCAACATCAGACGTTTAGCTCAAAACACAGAAGTACAGCCTCACATAGCTGCTAGCATGGCTTGTGTTTTGTTGGTTTTCTCCTAAATTAAATATGAGTCTCTGTATTTGTTCTTTTATCTCTGTTTTAACAGGGACTACCGAGTGTGCCCTACAGTTCCCGGAACCCTACATGTACTGGGACACCCTGATGAAGATCTGTGTCTTTATCTTTGGCTTTGTGGCACCCGTCATCATCATCACAGTCTGCTACACACTGATGGTCATGCGGCTGAAGAGTGTGCGCCTGCTGTCGGGCTCACGCGAGAAGGACCGCAACCTCCGCCGTATCACTCGTCTGGTGCTGGTGGTGGTTGCTGTCTTCGTGGTGTGCTGGACGCCCATCCACATCTTCATCTTAGTGAAGGCTCTGTCAGCCAATGTGCCCGAGACCACTGCCGTCATGGCTGCTTACTTCTTGTGTGTGGCGCTGGGTTACACCAACAGCAGCCTCAACCCTATCCTCTATGCCTTCCTGGATGAGAACTTCAAGAGGTGCTTCAGGGACTTTTGCTGCCCCGGTGCAAAAGGACACGGAGACTGTCAGGGGATGAGCCGGGTAAGGAGCACCCTGCGGGACCACTCGTGTCCCACAGAAGCCCGGGGAGATATGAGGCAAGCCAGGCCCGTATGACTAGCCATGGACATGTCCTCTATGCCCTATCAGGGCTGGGAGGACTCCAATGACCTGGGATTGACTCAAATCACAACTGCAATCTGAGGGAGAGGCTAAAGAGAGGGCTAATTATTACTTATTTATCCCCAATATTGGTCAGAGAATCATAAAGACAAAAAAACGTTCACTTAAAGGTTAATCTGGTAATATTCTACATTTTTTTTATTGTCTGCAAATCCCATGAAAATACAAAAACCAAAAGAATTGATCCAACTAACTGGTATTTCCTGTGTAGCCAAAATCTGATAAATGCTTTTCCCTCACTGTTGTCCAAAAACTATTCAATGAGCCACTGGATGACATGTTTGAACATTATGATGAATATAGGCACATTATTTTAGTTTGAGTTAATCCCAAATACACCATAACCTGGAAATGCTCATTATACCATCAATGTGTATCAATCCGCTGCTGAAAGTAGATCCCAACAGGTACACAATTTACTTTTGTTGGAGTAATATTTATGAAAATCTATGGTTCCCTGCTCTCCAAAAATTACTTAAAAGTAAATAAAAATGAAACTATATTTTTTAAAGATTTAAGTCTATAGTGATAACGAATGGCTTGTGGCTGACAGGGTACAGAAATCAGAAAGTAGTGAGAGACAGACTAACATATTGTTGTTTTTTGTCTTTCCATGGGATTAAGACAAATATAGAATGACATACTTATCCTTTAAAATTAAGTATAGATTAAAAGCCTATGAGACAGCGATTTATTGATACTGTATAGTATTTCATAAAAAAACAAGTTGATGAAAGATGTCCATACAAGACAAACCAAAAGTATTTTATTATGTAGCTTATTGACTAGTTGTTTACCTACTTTAGCAACTATCCTAAATGCTTTCATGTAAAATACATTAATATAGTTCTCCACATGCATAGAAAGATCAACTGGTATTTTGTGCACAGAATGAAAATAAGTACATGTCCCTGATTATTCTGGGAACAGACTGCATTACAAACATTGTTTTGAACTGTGTTTAGTGTGAATTGTAGTTTGGTGCTTTGCTGTTTCGTAAATTTTATGAATAGTCATTTTGGCAGTAAACCCATGTAGAATATTTAAAACCTCTCAGGGATCATCCCGTGTAATTCACCACAAGACGACACTGAATGAAAATATTTCTCTCTGACAAGATGGTTGAATTTGACTTCAGTGTCAAAACATCAATGGCTACTGTTCTTTAAAGCCTAACTTTGTGCTTTAAGACACACACCTCCACATCTTGAAACATCTCCAGCTGTGATCATCGAGTAGATGTTGAATATTGTACATAGTTCTGTCAACCTGGCATGTTCTCACCTTGTCTGAAACACTCGTACATGTGAAAACTGGGCAGAGGGCTCCAAGGCAATGGCCGAACATGACAATAACATCTTGTATCTACAACAGGGCTTTTAGTGGTTAGTGCAATTTGATGTTTATTCTGTACACCTCTGCTCAATATGTTATCTTTTCAGCTTGATAACTATGATGTTTTGAGTTCATCAGAATTATTTTTTTCCTTAGCAAAAAGAAAATCATGTCTGTAGCTTTTAAAGGAGTCACCAGATCAACCAGAATTATTCAAATTAAAGGCTTGTGAGGGTTTTTCTTAATGTAGAGATAATGATTAATATATATCTGTCAAAATCTGATTTTGATACAGCAGTTATAGCAGAAAGTGTGTTTTGTGCCTTGTTTTGTGTGCCTTATCTTGGGTCTCTGAACTTAGCTATTTTCGTTACTCAAATTAGTCATTTTTTGTGATTATCTTTTTTTTCCCTTTAAGAGTATGAAACTATATTCTGGTATCAGCTTACTGCTTAAAGCCATTGTAGCATATCTTTGAGGAAATTAAAGTCCCACCGTTAGCTTGGTTACAATATGTGTTTCTTTACTGTTCCTAATACTGTGACTCGATAGATACGATTGTATTCGTAGACAAATGACAGGCTGAATTCAGTCCAGGTTTGAGCATCATATATATAATGTGCTGCTGCATTGTAAATTCATTGTATCCGTTGGATATTTTTCTGTATCTTTCAGCTTTGAATGTCAAAACGTGCTTCACACATGCACAACTAAGTCACAATAAAGCTGTAAAATGTGAGATTGCTTGGTTTTAAGAAAACTGCAGGTACAAAGGGCTCTGTCCTTAATTGTATCTAAGTGGGTTAAATGAAGAAAAATATGAAATAACTTCACAAAACAGCCATGAGATTATAACCCACCTCCTCAATGATACATTTTTTTCCCAATCCTGTATTAACTTTATTCAAGTCAGACACAAAGTTAGTGTTTCCATGGTGAGCACGCACTGACTGAGTTTCAAGGCTTGTTGTACTAATTATGAGGCATACTGTGTTCGTGGCCTTGAACAGGAATTTGCAATGACTGCAAATTCAGCCACTGTGTGAGGAGTTTAAAGATGTGTTTCTGCTACTGTGCCTCACTAGTTTTGGATTTACCAATTTTATTGCACAAGTTGCCACATAGAGGACCAGTGCCACATTCGTTGAGAAGTTCTGCACGCAGTTTAATAAAGTGACTGTTATCCACACTGAAACGCTCTAAGATCAAGTACTTCTGAATAGTTTCTGCTACACCCAAGTGGCCCAAAAAAAAATTGCTAGTTATTGCTAGTTGAACCGTTTGTGTTAGATTTGGAAGACAATGACAAATCATGTCTTTTGTATTTTAATTTGGAGGACTTGTAGAGTAGCAGTCACTAGTGCAGTACGTAACATGTGATCCCTCACAGGCTTCCCAACTGTAACCAATTGTGAACACACAACCAGGGGAGAATTGGACTAAAGAGACAATGATGCAATTTTAGAATTTTTATCTTTTATTACAAAGGACAGAAGATTTTCCTACAGTTGGCATTTGTTGAAGTCTTGAGAACGATGCAGCAGTCTGTAGAGCAGCTGACAGGCCTAATAATGGTGCACAGGGATTTTCAGAGGTTTGAGAGGCAGTCCTTGTGTGCATTGATTGAAGCTATCAGCCATAATGACCAAAATTACTGGATTTTTTTCCCTAGTCTCTGTCTCTCATGTTGGACATTGGCAAGCCATTACATGAAGCCAGGCTCAGTAACAGGCTCTCGTGCCTAATAAGGCTCTAATAGGGTTCATTGTTCAAAGGAAAACTGTCATTCATCACTTGCTGCATAGAGGCACATGTGGGGTGAAAATGTAATATGAATATGCTATGCATTGTGTTTATTAGTAATGTGTCTTAATAAATATCAATATTAACTGACACTTAATCTGTACAACTTTTTAGTGACACACCCATTATAATGAGTTTGTGAGTAGTAACTGATAACATTATTCATGTTTAATAAATTGTTTGGTTATCTTTTATAGATCTGTTATAAGACATTAATAAGAACAAGTTTGACGTTGCCAGGTTATGAAAAATCTCTTTGGCGGTGTTGATACTTTTCTATGAATCATGCAGCTAGTGTTTTTTTTCACTTTCTGATAAGCCATCATGTCTGCAGTTAATAAGCTGTTAATACATAGATTTTGGTGCAGATGCTCTGCAGACGTTTCCTAGAAGGTAAGTGGTCTGAAGGGTCTTCCTGATGAATTGATGAAAAGATAAAAGAGACAAAGCAAGTGTCATGTAGGAGGTGGATAAACGCCAGACAGCCTACCAACCCAAAAGTTGTTCTTATTCATTCTCATTAATGGCACAGAACCAGGGCCTTAGCCAGGATTTTAGAAATACCAAGCTCATGTTAAATTCCTTTAAATGTTTTTTATTTGATTAATTCATTTATTGTTCATTTATTTTGTTTTTGTTTTTTTCAAGTGCTATTTTCCGCACTACAAGAATGTGGATTTTGTTTGTTTTTTATTAACTTGCAGCACATAAATACAATCCCAGGCACAATACTTGAGGAAAAGACCTCTATGTCATCAGTGGCATCTATGATCTTGCTTATAGCTGATCTCTAAAGCATTAGTATGGTGCCTTATAATAAAGTGGTACCTATTAATATGCATCAGTGGAGATTTAAATTGCACGTTGCGATACTACTTTATCATCAGTCAGTATTGATCTGCATGTAAGGAGTCAGGTCAAGTCAAAAACATGATTAAAGGTCCTGTGTAATGCCATCATATCTGCACTGTGGAGGTGTGTAACAAAGGCTGGAGATTATAAGGACAATAGGGTTTCACTAAAGCTGCAGTCTTTTTATCACCACACGGGGCATGCGCGTGGGAAACCCAAACCACTCATTGGTCACAACTGTTTGCAACAGCCAATGGGAACCTTTTGCGTCCGAACCGTTGCTTCCGGGTGTCTTCAAGGAAGAAATCCTTTTTGCATTTGATGAATATTTTTTGTGTTTTCTAAGGAAAGCTAAACGCTACGTGCCCTTAAAACGTTTAGAAAATGAACAGAATATTCGGACGCGGTAAGCCGAAAGCGCCTCCTCCTAACCTGTCGGACTGTATTGGCAGTGTGAGTACTTTCAGGCTGAGATGTATTGTTGTTTATGTCTGTGTTATGTGACATAACGGTACCGTTACAAGGCTAGCATGGTCTCAAAAGGACAGTCAAACCAGCAAACCGTGCTAGCTAGCTGATACTACAGTTGTTACAGTTATCAAACACTTTTCAATAACGTTACTAACAACACAAATACTGCCTCTCGTTTTTCTTTCCTCCTGACTTAAAGTGCGAAAAAGAGATGTCAACCACAACCGTTAATACTTTGATAGGCGTTTAATAACGTTACCCCTACAGCTATCTTCCCTTTTGTTAACACTCATACAGCACACAGGGGCAGGGCATTTGAGCACCGCGATGCTGGAAACCATTAACAGTGCCTCTTATTGATCCCCTCCTCACTCAGGTGGATGCGAGGTCTGAGTCCATAGAAAAGAAGATTGGCAGGCTAGATGCTGAACTTGTGAAGTACAAGGATCAGATGAAAAAGATGAGAGATGGGCCCTCGAAGGTAACACACAACACGTCAACCTTCAGAATGATTACAAGTTTGTTTTGCAAATACAGCAAGTTTTATTTTTTCCTTTTTGTCAATGCAGAACATGGTGAAACAGAAGGCGATGAGAGTCCTGAAGCAGAAGAGAATGTGAGTCCTACGCTGTATACGTTTTTAACACAGAGTCATAGATATGAGAACTAGAGTATGACCGAAACACTGGCATGGCTGATGCGATTGACAAATTTTAGCTTTTAATAATGATTAGTATATAATAAGTACTGTATCAAGATATTCCTGTATAGAAATCTGTTAATGGTGTCGTTATTTAGAAACTGTGTCACCATTACATAGATTGTCGGGAAAAGAGAACTTAGCTTTCAATTGTAAAAATGTCACACTTGATAAACAATTAAATATTGGCACATATATCATATTTTTAACAGTAACAATAAAATAAAATCTCCATATCAGCCTCAACAGTCCAGTATTTGTATGGCTTTAGTAAGAACTGGGCTTTTATTATGTGATTATGTGCACAATACAAGTGTTTTGAAACCAACACTATTTTTGTTTTGTCACAGGTATGAAGGTCAAAGAGAACAGCTGGCTCAGCAGTCTTTTAACATGGAGCAGGCAAACTACACAATCCAGACATTAAAGGACACCAAAACCACAGTAAGAGCTGCACGACTTGATAAGAACACTGTTGGTTAGTGGTAGGTTGTCAAGCTTCTAGTCATACTAAACATGTATGACTAGATTCTTGTATATATTTGTATATCTAAGAAGTGATTTTTTTGTGAGTTAATGTTTCAATTTAGCTCTGTCATTTAATCAATTAGCAAAACAAATTAATACCTAGAAGCAGCTGAGACTGAGTCAAGTCTGTAAATCTGACTGTCAGGTTTAGACACCTAAAATATCAAACAAGGAAGAAAGACAAGAGAGTTAATAGCTTTTCTTTTGACTCGCGAGGAGAACGGACAGAGACGTACTCAGTTACATACTCCAACCGCTCTGAGGCATCTCTTCTGTTTCCTCTCTTTTTATTATGTTCAGGGAGGTCCCTAGTTACATGTACATTGCTGCTATATGGGGGAAAGGGGGTACAGCAGCAACATTTAACATGTGTTACTATACAGAATGTTCCAGGAACTATGTATGTTCCTGGATTCGGATGTTCTGTGACTTCTGTCTGACACCCATCCACTCCTGTGAACACTTCTCTGTAACAAACTCAAAGACTCATATTAAGAAAAATGCTTAATACTTCCATATATGTTTTTCCATGTAATGAGTAAATATGAGATAACTTATATACATGAAGATTCCAACACTGACTGTAATACAGCTGTCCAGACACAAACCCGATTCCTATTGGTATGCATCTTTACCAGCAAAGACACAAAACACAATCATTGCAAGACAGATTATTTCGGCAGTCCTTTTTACGAGTGACTTAATAAACCATGTGCAATTTATTTTATTTTCCCAGGTGGAGGCCATGAAGATCGGTGCAAAGGAAATGAAAAGGGCTTACAAGGATGTCAAACTGGATCAGATTGATGTATGTTTTTATAAAACACTACACCACATGTCAAGACGTGCACAGCAGCGAGTGGAGATTCTGCCCAGATTATGCTAAAATTTATTATTTTGCCCTTCTCGTCCTACTTGTGTAAAGATTTTACTATTTTATATTATGTTTTTGTTTTTTTATTCAAATTTATGAAGCTGTTGGTGCTTGCAACTAGCCTCCCACATACTCTGATCAGGCAAATCATTAAATAGAATCACAATAATAATCATCATTCTGTTACTGCATTGCCTATTCCCACCTCAAATGTTTTCAGAAACACACTCTAGTGTACTGTTTAGCTGTAATCCTGGAATGTTTGTGACAAGGCCGCCATTTTCTTCCTGCTTAAAAACTAAACTCCCTCCCCCAACTTGCATGTGCTGTTCAGCACTAAATCCATCCATCCATCCATCCATCGTCAACCGCTTATTCTGCGTACAGGGTCGTGGGGGGGCTTTTACCTATCCCTGCTGACATTGGGCGAAAGGCAGGGTACACCCTGGACTGGTTGCCAGTCCATCGCAGAGCACTAGATCTTGACACATAATTTTAACAACAAATAGTAAAATAATAAGACTCAATAACACAAGACACATTCTTGCATATATACTTAAATGTGGCCTGATGAGCAAATGTACCAGCTCCTTGCTCATTTACTTGCACCCTTAAACGATCATTTTCTGGTAAATTCTTCTCCAAACCCAAAGTAAGAAAAATTGGTTAATTTGCGTCTTACATGACAGTTAAGTGTGGGTCGTAAGTTAAATGTAAACCAGATTTGGAACACTAAAAGTGATCACTTGTATTTGAACTTTCAGGATTTACAGGACCAGCTGGAGGACATGATGGAGGACGCCAACGAGGTACAAGAGGCCCTGAGCCGCAGCTACGGCACTCCAGAGATAGATGAGGATGATCTTGAAGCAGGTATACCTGACCATCTGTGACATATTTCATTTACATTTATTTTCTGAGCAGACACCTTTATCTGTACAGCACCTTAATATTAATAAATTCACCTACATTTAAAACAGCAGAAATTAGTGCAAATATAAAGCTGTCACCACAGCAGGGCTGTAAAATGACTTACAGAAAATCACATGTTTCATGAATCTCCAGGATAGCTCAATGATATTCTTGCTGTGTTATTTCCAACACAGACACCAAAACTAACTGTGTGTTTACTCAGTCCTCGGCAACTAACAGAGTAAAAAATCTTCACATTTATTATCAAAGATTAGACCTCAAAAAGTGACCAAAAGGGAAACACCAGTGGTAGCCAGAGACACATCTGATATCTAAGATCACAGGTACATTCCTTCAGGTAATATTCATCTAACATCTGTTTATCTGTAACGTCCTGTGAACCTGCAGGGGCTTTTAATCGGTCGGGTTATAAACTTTATTCACCAGTAATTGATGAGCACTGAACCAAATACATGGTAAATGCAACAGCGTCTCACATGATGGAATACATGATAGACACAACAGTGTGTCTTCTAAATCTGGTCACTAGTAGGCTGCATTGTTTGATTTGGAGGAGCTTTTGAAATGGGATAAGCCTTCCCATGGAGTATGGTAAAGTATAGAATTTGACGTTAGTCATTTCTAGGGACAAGACAAAGAGCAATTCTTAGACCCTTCATGAATTGGCCTAAAAGAAGCTCTAGCAGCTCCTCTGTAAAAGGGAACTGGTAACCAGACCTGGGAAGGAAGCTTGGGTGACTAGCCTTGACCTGTGGTACTTGGCTGGGCATAGATTGAAAGATCTACATGCAGCCTTTAATTGAAAATCACTGTGTCTAGAGTCAGACATAAGCACATTGTTTTGGTGCCTAAAAGCTGCCCACAACATTCTGATGCTGAATGTTTGGGTTTTAAACCACAAATGACAAACAACCCCTTTTTTACCTTTGCTTTTACACCCCGATGTTGTACCTGCTCCCAGTTTTATATGAAGTAGCAATTATTTTAAGGAAGGAACTGCAACTACAGCCCAGTTGCGTTGAAAAAAAGTGAAAACATTTGTAATGAAAAAATCACGTGCAATAGCCTAATTTATATACAAGTAAAATTCACACTGGTTGAAATAAACAACGAGATAGTAGCCTATTTCCCATCACTGCTGAGCGAAAGTTTTGTGAAAAAGGAATTCCAGGCTGTCCCATATAGACGCCTGTCCCAAACAGAGGCAGGATGAGTTCAGTGACTGAAGCAACTAATAGCCCAGGCTATTCATTGAAGTTACACGGTATATGTATATATTATACATGTGTAACTGTGGTTTCAGAGCTGGACGCACTGGGTGATGAGCTGCTGCTGGATGATGACAGCTCCTACCTGGACGAGGCCGCAGCTGCCCCGTCTATCCCTGAGGGAATCCCCAGTGACAGCAAGACTAACAAGGTAACAGTCTTCCGAGCACACTGATCACTGTCACCGACGTTATACTCCAGGCATGGGTTGGAGCGTTACGGTGTCAATTTTAAACTAATCTGTTTATCATACCGTTAGCATTGCCATTATTACTGGCAAAAATGTGAAGTAAATGTTTTTGGAGTGAACGTGTGAAACTGTTAGTGTGGTCTTTTAAGCTGTTTAAAAGTAGCTGTGATACCTCTGCCTGAATTCACGCTGTTTAACATTAATTAACTGAAAGAAAAATAACACTTGAAGTGTGTGTGTGTGTGTGTGTGTGTGTGTGTGTGTGTGTGTGTGTGTCAGTGTCAAGAGGACTGTTTGATTTTGAGTGCAGTTATTTAAGTGTTTCCTTACTATACTTCTTTTGTTTTCAGGATGGTGTTTTGGTGGATGAGTTTGGCCTGCCACAGATTCCTGCCACATAAACAAGGAATGGATTAAAACAACTGCACTTCAACTGAAAACACTTTTATATGTAGAGTAACATTTATACATGCAAAACCATTGTACCTGAGAACACTACTATCTTGAAGTTGTCCTGGTGTTGGGTTGTGCATTGTTACCACTACTGTGCTAGCATGTGGCCTTGTAACATACTGAACCTTTTTTAAAAACACTATTCCCCTTTTCTCCCCTTCATAGTCCTAACACTCATCAGTCTGGTTCATCATTTGCCAGTTTACTCAGAAATAATTTATTTTTATTTTATTTTCCGTCTACATTTGTGTGTGTAGTCGTTACCACTGAGTTGGAGTTTCCTAAAGTGGAGATGATTCCCACAGGGCCTGTTCAAATGTCTGCAGGTTTAACATGCAAAATAAATGATGTGTTTTAATTTAACCTTGAATTATTGACTTATTGAAGACTCTCTCATTCTTGCTCATTCTTTGTGGGTTTTTATTTCTTCCTCACATTAGTTTTGATTCTTTGCTCTTTAGTACCTTTGGGCTGTTGTGGATTAAACTCTACTCACAGACCTTGACGTTTATGCTGCCAGCCAAGAGAACACAGAAGTATGCACTTTATTAGTAGGTGGACCACTATCAGCTCTTTGTGGTTGATTATTTTTCATCAAGGCTCAACTAGGACCAGATTATCTGGCATGGTGGCGCTGAGGAAACACTGAGATGTGGGCTCCCGTTAAGCCTAACACAAATTTCGCCAACAGATTTTGCCCAGAGCCACAGAAACCAAACTGTAACTTCTGTAACCAAGCCACTTGTTTCAGTTCAATTCATTGTTGTATAAAAGTAACTGGTTCATTGATGACCCTATCATGCCCTGAGTTTTCATACCCTGCAAACAAGTACAGTCATGCATTAATGCAATGTTGGAAAGCTCAAATATCTATATATATAACAAATTTGCATTATCCTTTTCATGTCTGTGAGTTCTGACTGGTTTTCACCGGGGCATTTTAGGTTAGACATAGATCACAAATAGCAAATTTCTCCTCTGTTCAAAAAACTTCTCAAAATGACTGCACTGCAGAAAACCTCTTGAAAGGAAAATAAATAAAATCCACCTTACTTTAATGCTCACTAATTATTACATTATATTTCTTTTGTTTAATCACTACAAAAACTGAAGTGTAAAAATCAGTACACCAATGTTTTCATTTCAACACATTTTTATTATGTTAAGTCAGAAAAACAAATAAGCAAAGTAAATCAGAAAATGGATTTCAGGATGTTGTTTCTGTTTGTAGCAAATCCCTGAGTATAACAGTCATACCGTAGGGAAAACTGTCCCGCTTGGCTCATCTTGAAGGCAGTCCATCTTGCATATTGCTCCTCTGCTTTGAGCCTGCGCTTCTC